>PVJD01007666.1:0-81372 GCA_004026545.1 Mormoops blainvillei | reverse complement strand
ATGAACACACATTCTCAATTTTTCTCTTGCTCATATGTATGCACACGTGTGCGTGCACACACACACACACGTATTCTTTTTCTGAATCACAGGGAGCTTCCATGCTAAGCAGAGAGAATTCTCTTTAGTCTAAAATAATGCCCTACCCACAGCTGTCCTGCAAATATATGGTCTAGGAAAAACTCACTTAATTCAAAGGTCAGTAGTAGGACCTTTATAATAATAATAATGCAAAAGAAGTACAGGATCTGTAAAATACACAAATAAAAAGTGAGGAAAAGGAGTAAGACAAGCACATGATGGATGATTATGTACTTGCTGAACTCGTGAAAATTATGAAAAATATACGGACTACAGTCAAAGAAACTATGGTAGGATAGCCAGTCTGTGGACCACTTGCGATCTGACTGTACGGGAAATCACAGCGCAGCAACAGAAGATAATGAAATACGAGTCAAGAAAGACCAGGGATGGAGTGGAAGAGAAAAATGAAACCACCAAAGAAGTGAAAGTTCTATGTGAGGCAGCACAAAGGAGATTAGCCACTGCTGGGGGAATCAAAACAAAACAAAACAAAAGAGAATGAGACACGGGGAAGAGGACTGAGAAAGCAAGCAAAATAACTGGAAACTGATTAAGGATCAAGGAGAAAACAGCTTTATAAAACAGACAAGGGCAGGTAACATATACATGATATAGAAGAGAATCAAATAAAAAATTCAAAGACATAATTCAAGTAAACTTCCAGAAATAAAAGACGACTTGAATCTAGAGACCGAAAGTGCACTGACACCCCAGGAAAAACTAATCACCTTAAAAATGAGGGAGGAAATTCTTTCGAGATCCGGGAAAGATCAAATTATGTTTAACTTGACCACAGACTTCTCTTTATTAAAAAAACAATGCTGAAAGACCTTAGAGCAAAGATGACCCAGACATTTTATACCCAGAAAATGCAAAATAGAAATGTGGCAGACACATATTTCATACATATGTTAAGCGAAGGATTCTAACCCCAATGAACCCTCCTTTAAGATGATAGAGTGCATTGTTTTTCAACCCCTTATTTTTACTGCCACCACAAAACTAACTACATTTCACTTTTCATTGAGACTCAGTACAAATTCACTATCTATATCTGTATTTATCTGTACTGAAAGGAGTTGCACAAAATATTTACTATTACTGTGAAAGATACATTATTATTTTTCTCCAATTTCCAGTCTTTTCTATTTCAGTTCTTAAAACACACTGATCATGACTGATTAAATGGATCTCACAGTCCCACCTGATGGATCACGACCCAAAGTTTAACCAACTAAGAGATGGAAAAATTATTATTTAAAGCAAGTAAAATAACAGAGATTCAAGTATTTTTAAAGAGCTGAAGGTAAAGAGAAGAAAACTAAACAACTAAAATTTGGTGGTAAAACAGAGAGAGAAGATATATTGTCATTGTTTCTCAGGGGAGTCGAAGAACAAAAAAGAAATAAAGTATTTCTAAAGAGATGAAAAGAACATACATAAAGCAATAAGCAAAAACCAAAATTACAGGCTATGCATTAAAAGCTTAAGAAACACTAAAAACTGAAAGTACATGACGGAACTAAGAACATACCTATAGTCTCAATAAATATAAATGGACTAAACTCATCTGTTTAAAAAAAAGGCTAAGATTAAATCTCAGAGTCAAGTGGAACAACATGCCATTAACAGAAGATACACCTATAGTTTGATATTAAAAGATAATCAAAGACATAATAACTGGCAAATGAAAAGAAGTGACAACAGGGGACTCAATTTCAGTTTTAAACCAGCTTAACCTGCTCCCGATCAGGAGCAGGAGCATTAAATGCATCAAAGAAAGTCACTTTAAAAGAGTAGAAGGAAATTTTTAAAAAGTAGAAAACAGAATTCATAGTGAAAACACAAGACCTGTGGGCGGAAAATCACAGCACCCAAATTACTGAAACAGAAATGACAGGCACCCTATTGGAACTCGTTGTAATTCACCTAAGTCCCACTCAAGTCAAATGGACCTAAATAAATAGGGATAGAGAAGTTCGAGATAATGCGGTTAAGTAGATCTAATTAAAGTTACTGAACTCTCTACCCTAAACAGACAGTAGTCCCTCTTTTTAAATGCCCAAAGAATATTCACAAAAATTGCTTATATACTAGAACACAAAAACTATTAATATTATATATACTGTTTCTAAGTGGAAATAGTACAGACAACATTTTCTGATCACAAGGCAATGAAAGTCAACACTGATGAATAAAAGAGAAAACAAACATAAAAACCCCCATTCACTAGATAATTTTAAAGACCTCGTTCTCAAACAATTCTAGGGCCAAAGAGGAAATCAAAACCAAATTGCAGAATATCTATATAAAAACTTAACTAGGACAAAAGCACCATACACCAGGGCCTATACGACATACCTAAAGCGATGTTCAAAGAACAGTTCACAGCCTTGAAACATCTGTATTAGTAAACATGAAAAAATGAAAACAAATGAATTCAAGAAGTAAACAACAATAAAATAAACCAATGAAGAAAGGAATGAAGAAAGATAGAAACGGAACTGATAAACTGTAAAATAGAATACAAAAACTAGTAAATCTAAGAGCTCCTTCTTTGGGGAAAAAAGAAACATACCCCTTTAACAGTAATTAGAAGGAAAAAATGGGGGTTAGGGAAGGAGAAAGCAGAAACAATATGTGGCCACTGGAAAAAAATGAGGTAACTATATGCATGGGTAAAATCTGACATCTAATATTACGTTTTAAAAAACAGAGAACATCTATCATTTGTACTTAAAAGCCAGGGAGTCCAAACGCGCACGAGCTCTGGTCGATGTGCAGAAAAACACCAACGGAACCGCCCCTGGTGCCTGGGCTCCATTCTGGGCAGGTGCCATGAGGACAGGAGTGGCAGGGTGACTTATTTTTAGAAACTAATTAAAAAGTAAAGATTTGGACCCTGGCTAGTGTGGCTCAGTGGACTGAGTGCCAGACTGCAAAGCAAAGGGTCACTGGTTCGATTCCAAGTCAGGGCACATGCCTGGGTTGTGGGCCAGGTCCAGTAGGGGACGCATGAGAGGCAACCACACATTGATGTTTCTCTCCCTCTCTTTCTCCCTCCTTTCTCCTCTCTCTAAAAATAAATAAATAAAATCTTTTTAAAAATAATAAATTTTTTTTTAAAAAGTAAAGATTTGGGGTTTTGTAGCCTTCAATGTATTATTTGTTAAAGAGCTAATCATTAAAAATAAATGTCAATCATTTGGACTCTCTAAAGCTGCTAACAACTTTGGATTCTTCTTTTGTGATTACGGAGGGGAAAGAGTTCAATGCACAGCCTTTTAAAAAAAGATCCAACTTTTATCGTCAACAGGTAGCTTTCCTTTTATGTTTGGAAGTGCTCTACCTTCTTCAAAGCACTCAAGTATGGCCCCCTCTTATCTGACCCTGGTAAGAACAGTGTGAAGAAGCTGCATAGCTGAGGACCACAGGGCAGGGGCAGCTTGGTGCTACAGGTGGGGACCCTGGGGCTCAGACGCTGGGTGACATATCAGCCCGTCTGGCTACTAAGTGAGTGCCTCTATCACCTATTCCAACTGGTCTAGGCTCCTAGAATCCAGGACCTCAGATTGTGTAACTTCAGGTTTGTATCTGGTGATGTCATGAAGAGATATAACAGCACCTCTGCCACATGCTGGGGACAAAGGAACTTCAGAAACCTCAGTGCAGGTCTGCTTCGTCACGGAAGAGAAGGAACGACAGGCCTTCATCCTTTGTTGCAGGCTGGACTGTGTCCCCTCAAAATATACCTGTGGACGTCCTGAGCCTCCAATACCTCGGAATGCAACTGTATTGGGAGACAGGGTCCATTAGGTTAAAACGTGGCCATGTTGGTGGGCTCTAATACGACAGGGGTCCTTATAAGAGACGGAGATTAGGACACAGGTACACAGAGAGGAAAAACCACGTGAAGACACAGAGAGAGCCGGCCGTTTACAAGCCAGAGTGAGCAGCGCCCCGCTTCCAGGACGGGAGGAAATAAATTTCTCTGTTTAATCCACTCATCCCGTGGCACGTCGTCATTGTCGTAGCCCTAGAAAAGTAGCGTACCCTTCCACTTTACATCTCCGAAAAGTACTTTCTCGACAGTGTCACGGTCATGTAAGAGGGTCCACTGGAACAGGATCCAGCGCCCAGTCCAGCAAGCTCGCAGGGGCACTCCGTGGTCCAGAAAACAGGACTCGGAGGCAACTTCTCCCAGGTGCTGTTTTCTTTTGAAATGAATGAATGGTAATCTGTTAGAGTGTTTTAAAAGCTCGCTGATTTAGCCAATCCCCCTGGTATTGCAGTTTTGAACGATGCGCGTTGGTATTTGATGCTTGCGCATTTAGTTGACAACCTGACAGTCTGTTCTCCCAGGAGGACCAAACGCATACAGAAATCATGCCAAGAAGATCTTCAGTGGGGGTGAAAATCGAGGTAAGTGTTTCCTCATGTCTTTTTGTAGGGGTGACCTGAGCCAGTGTGTGGGACCGAAATCCAAGTCGTGATCTGCTGCCATGGGAACTCGAGGGACCGGCCCCACCTTGGATACCAGGAGAGACGAGGAGCAAGCTCTTCAAACTGGACACACACAGTGTACAGAACGGAGGGCGGCAGCCAACAATCCCCTGCTGCTCGACCCTGACCAGCTCTGTGACACAACCTCCCCATCCCTGAAGCGGGATAAGAAAGAACCGCTGAGAGGGTTAAATGAAATCACGTGTGTGAGAAGCACGTGGAATAAATTGTCAAAAACGACCCAAATGTATTTACCATCAGTACTGTTAAATTCGGCCTAAGATTGCGGGACCGGGAATCGCGAGATTCCTAATTCTATGACCTACATGCTTTTCTCTAGGTATGTCACACTTCGGTGGAAACATTTATGGGAAGATTTCTACTGGCAATTCTGTGTTTGTTACAAGCTGGTGTGGAGCTAGTTACATATAGAGCGCCACCTTCCTTCTAAGGGGCTTTTGTTTTCGCATCTGTAAAATGGGAGTGTTGAACTATATTATCTGGGCCTATCTGAAATTCTATGATCTTTCCTCACTACTTACCGCCTTGATAATATAAAACAAATTTTTAAAATGAAGACGCTTAGGTGGGGACACACCTCTTTGACGTAAAATGCCTGATGTCAAAGAACAAAAGGGTTTCTGAGATTCCTGGCTGTCTTTGTGACGAGATTATACGGGGAATCCCAAAGGACCCATCAGGTCTTATGAGGGGAGATTTGACTGGGAGACAATGTAGCAAATGAAAGCTCTGTGTGAATTTCAGGAATTACAAAGAACAGTGTTCCAAGCGGAGCTTCCCTATATTTGCATGCAAGGTACGTACTTGGGAAAGGTTCAGAACACAGGCTTCATCATCCCTAAACCTAGGGCTGACCTCCAGTTCTGCCAAGGATTCTACTAGCTACGAAACCCCGGGCAACTTCCTTTCCCTCTCGGAGCCGCAGCCTCTCAAGCAGGCGCAACAGGAGCGGGACCTGCACCACAGCGCACGGGCGCAAGTTTCAGGGCCTCACCCCCCTCGCTCAGCGCAGTATAAGCGCTCCACGTAGGCACTGACTATCTCTGCTCTTCTCCCTTTTTTGGTTAACACCGTCAATGATTGGAGCATGCCTACCATTTCCCTGGTAGATCTTTCTAGATCTAAGGAACAGCCCGCATTATCGCCGCACTCCCACCCCCTCAAACTCTCCAATTTCCCAGACGCATCTTGACAGTATTTGCATCTCAAATGTGCCAAGGACCAATCAGAATGAAGTGTGGCGAATCTGTAAAATGTGAGTGTTCTGTGCTGTAGGAGACTCTGAACCCCGAGGCCAAATGTACGAAAAGCCCAGTCCGAAATCTCTCAGGCACACGTGAGCACGCACACACCCTTTGCCCCGTCCCCACTGCATCTGCCGATTCTCAGCAGACCTGACTTCAATCTGGGACGTGTTGTTAAGACCGAGCCATGAAGCTGTGTCTCCGGAGGCTTATAATTGAAAAGGGCACAGGGTGCTCGTTACCGTAGCCCACGGTGCCAGGTTGCGAGGAGGAAACACCGTGGAGACGAACTCTAATTACAGCTCCCCGCGGCGCGCTCACCTGTTTGGCTGTTTCGGTGAGGGCAGCGGCCTCCGCCGTGCCCAGTTGTTGCACCATCTTGTAAAAGAGGCTCTCTTTATTCTGCAGCAAAACATAGGGCTCATCATATTCTTTCAGTCTTCCTGAATCCAAAACCTGTTCATCAGCAAAAAGAACCCATTAGCACACAATGTTCTGCAGTAACATATTATAACTCAGACAATATTTCGGAAAGGGGCAGGGGAGGGAGAATAGAGGGAATCTATTTGGGTGGTAGGCCTGGCGGGTGTTTAAATGGTTTGATTACCCTGTTTCACTAGGCAGACAAAGGCCTAACCCGACCTTTTATTATTATAATGTTATAGGAAAGGGAGAAACCAGGAGTTTTAGATTACAGGCACTCAGCAGTCTTGCGGCATTTTATACCCTGCCAACGGGCATTCTGGGCTGTTTTCATGAGTTAGTGCATTTAGCTCTCAGACTCTGAGCTTTAAGAGCTATTTCTACGTATAGTCAGAGTTGGGAAGTTTCCTGATTTAAGCAAATCAAACTCAATTTATCTGAAAAGCAGGACGATGTCATACAAACCAGACGGCGGTGACCTGACAGCAAATTAATTGCCAAGCTTGCTCGACAGACTCTGAGCAGTACTTGGAGAGGAAGTAAACCCCTCTGGAGCCCCGCGCTGCGGAGAGGAAGGTGCACCCGAACTGGCCCCGGTTGCAGTTTATTATTCTGAGCGTGAAAGGCCGGCCAGAGAGCTGCTGTCTAAGCAGCTCCCGCATCATGGCTCTGCACAGAAGAACTCTCTAGAAATCCAATTTCCTCTCTGGATAAGACTAAAGCAGCAATTAAGAAACTGAGCGCCAAATTCCAATGATCACGGGCCACATGGCGCGTGAGCGCAGCCCCGCCTGCACGGCCAAGGACCCGACTATCATTTTCACGGTTATCTTTCCCTGCTTCTCTTCCTCCCTTTCGGCAGCTGCCTTCCAGCTACTTTATCACTCATTAATGTGCCCACTGGAAACCGAAAGGGAGAGGAAGGGGCTCTTCACTCTGCATTTCTACTTATTAGGGCCTTTGGTTAATAGCTTCAGAAGGGGGGGAAAAAAAAAAAGAGTCTGAAACAATCGGCTCCAGTGAGGTACCTAGGGAAGCGGTTCTGATGTGAAGTGGCACTTAGTTCTTCATTTAGGCCACATTTAGAGTGAATTTATCTTAAGAGAATACGCTGAAAATCTCAACAGGACACAGGCTGTTTTTCCATACTGAGGTATTACAGTTAATTCAGTCCTGTGGTATTTCTTTAAAAAAAATTTTTTTTTACTTATTTATTTTTAGAGAGAGGGTAAGGGAGGGAGGGAGGTAGAAAGGGAGAGAAACATCGATGACCATCTGTTCTATGGGCTCCGTGCCCCAACCTGAGACCAACCTGACCGGGAATCGAACCTGTAACCTTTTGCTTTGTGGGATGACGCTCAACCAACTAAGCCACACCGGTCAGGGCTGCCCTGTGGTATTTCATGGGAAACATTTATTAAGTCTCTTATAAAGGGCATTTTCCTGTTACTCTTTTGTTTACTACTGTGAATCACTGCTAAGGGCAGCTTTCTCAAAAGAGTTCGGGAATAATTGAATCTGTCACATCCACATAATAATTAAAATGTCCTATAATTTGGCATGACAGTTTAGATGCCCTGAATGTGTAATTTACTTAAGCATAGCATTATAGAGAATAACCACTCCTCCTGATGTGGAAGAAAAAAAACCGCAGCTTTAGAATACACATCTCTCTCATGCTGAAGGCTAAGTAAATAAGTGAATCGAATTACTTCATACAATGAAAAACTTTATATTCTGCAAAAGCAACAAGTGAACTTCAAAAAAATCACCACTTCACACGCACACCGTTGGTGGAAAATGAGTTCTCTGGCTATAAAGACTTCACCTAATTTTTAACAGACACATTATTGATATTTTCTCCTTGTCTGACTTCCTATGTAATCAAGTATGAGTAAACAGCACATCTTTCCATTTTCTTGCATACTGTCTGAAAACACAGGAATGCTTTTAAGACGAGGTGTCCTCAGAAGGGGCCAGTAGGCAAGAAGAGCATAGCCCGAGAAAAACAAATGTGCTCACAAAGCAATAGGATTAGCACTATAAATGACAGGAAGATCATTTTGCTTAAATTCTTTGGAGCCTTACACATGTCGGCAATTCCATATGGGGAGTTTTGAATTTTGCAGCGGGACACACAATGGTGGTAGTTTGTTATAAGCTTGGTGATCAAATTTTGACTTCTGCAAGAAATGCTTAAAAAATGTAAAACAAACATAACTCTCTAATACTCTTTTGATATGCATTAAAACAAAATGCTGTATCTTAAAATGAACTGCATTAGTTGGTACAGCCCCAAATGGAGGAATTCACAAGACCAGTGGGATGAGATGCCCTGGCGCGCACACACGCGCAATGTAACAGAGTACGGGCACCTTAAGACCAATGGGATCGCCTATTATGAAAACAGCAGCCCTGTGAGTTTGAAAAGGAAAATAAAAATAGATATGGGTTGAGCATTCGCTGTGCCACGTGCTTTACGGTCATCACTGTTAATTCTCAAAACAGAGTGGACGAACCCAACCCAAAATTTCCTCCCTCCCTCCCTCCCTCATTCCCTCCCTCCCTCCCTCATTCCCTCCCTCCCTCCCTCATTCCCTCCCTCCCTCATTCCCTCCCATCCATCCAGTCAGCATTAAGTGAGTGCCTAATACCACAGCACTGCTTTCGGAATGGGAGACTCCAAAGATGAGCATGACAAAAGCTCACAGACAGAGGTGAAGGCCAAGGTGCAGTTAAGTTAAAGAATCGACAGAGGCTGCAGAATCAGGAGATGGCAGAGCTGGGATTCAAACCCAGGTCTGAACCTGTATTCTTTCCTTTCCATAGGAATACCCAGAGGAAGACACTGTTTGTCATCAAAAGTAAAATATTCATTTATTTTTAGTATCAGAAGTACAATAAGGGAGATGAGAATTTTAACATTCAATTTTCTAGGATACCTTTCCACATGGATACTATCTTATATTAACTTTGCATAATTTAAGAAAATATGCCTATAAACATAAACACTTCCCCTACCTGCTTTCCAGTGCAATTTTATTATACTCAGGGCTCAAATGATTTACTGTGTGCCTGGTATATACTCATAGAAAAAGAAAACCAATTTTATTAAACTATCAGAATTAATCAAGAGCAAGGAACACATGGCCAAAACACATTTGAGGAAAATTTAAGTAAACTTTCATTAATTCTTGAATTCATTTGGCAAGCATTTATTGCATACTTAACTGTGTTCATGTCATTATGCTGGCTTGCTGTGGAAGGGGCAGGGATGTGTCACAGTCCCTGCCTTTAGGGAGCCTATACTGAGAGAAGAGAGAGGAAAAAAATATCCTCAAGTCTTTATACTTTGCAAGAAAAAAAGCACAAGAAGAATGTTGGAAAAAGCTGCAGAAGAGATGACTTCCGGTCAGAGGTTCTGAGGATGAGCTTCCGGACGAAGAGAGCAGTGAACTGGGCCGTGAAGAATGGAGAGACTTGAACATACAGAAAGCAGGGTGGGTGGCTAGCGGTTTCTCCAGACACAGGTAACAACGTGGGCCAAGAGGGCTGCAGCTGAGCATGCCAACTCCTTCCGGGCAGGGTTATGTGGTTTTCCTCATTCACGGGGGCCTCTCCGGGCCCTGGCATTGTCCATAACAAGAAACAGGCACCCAATGCATGCTGGCTGTTACGCACAAACGAAGCTAAATTCAGGGCATGGCTGGGTGACGGCCCAGTGGTGCAGCTTGGCGAGAACACAGGGCGAGGCGAAGGGCGGAAATACTGTAGCTAAAGCAGCACCGACACAGGGATTATAGGGCAAGGGATACAGCCTCGGAGGACCACATGCCTCAGGCTGATGGCCATGGACAAGAGGGAAAGGAAAAGTGAGGAGGAGGTGGACTAGGCTGAGGCTCATTTATAGCAAATCACCGGAAAAGAGAAAGAAGTCAATGCTGGGAGAGGAGCTCCAGAAGCCAGAGGCGGGGCCCGGGGGTACGGCTGAAACAGGGCCAGGAACAGCACTTTACCCACTTCGCCTTTTCATTTACTGGTTTGAGCGAAGACTCTAGACCTTCTGAAACAAGGAAGGATGACGCAGCTCTCAACTTTCTTTTTGTACAGATAAAGAGATATAACTCGATTTTTATTTTAACCTCCTTTTATACCTATTAAGAAAAGGCTCCTGAAATCTCCCGCTGTGTCTCCATTCTGTCTGTAGCCCAAGTTACTCTACAGACGGAGCTGCACACTCGTGTCAGTGTGGTAGCAACCCAGGGGCCCCAGGAGCTCTCCAGGAACGCCAACCCCAGACTGCTCGCCGCTCTCGAGGAGGTTAAGGAAAAACACATTACGGTGGGTGAGTCAGTCAGTTACATAAGCTCAACGAAGATGTGTTTATCGGGCCCGTGTATCTGCAAATATTCCAAGCAGCTGTCCTAGATATAAAAATTAAATGGACCCATTGCAAAACAATTTAATCCATTTTAAATGGCAGGGTGCCCTCCGTGATGGCGGGGTGGCTGCGGGGAGAGGTGGAGGGCAGTTCAGGGCGGAGGAAGCGCCTGATGACAGGAAAGAGGTGCCCAGAACAGCTTTCTACGTGGTGATCGGCAATCAATGGAGAGCCCGCTGGGCACCAAGCAGAGTGGGGCGGGGGAGGACCTGAGTTTCTGGGCCTGCTTCTGGGGCACGGGGACGGTTAGCCGGCCTTGCAAGCTGAGTCCCTTGATTGGTAAAAGAGGGGCCTGTGATTTTCTCGGCAGCAAGAGTGCGTGGCAGCTTTTATACAAAATCCTTTCTTAGATCTGGACACGGAAGGCACTGTTTTCACCCGGGGCGGATGAAGACGAGGTCCACGGTGATCCCCACAGCGGCTTCCCCGACACTCCTGCTAGTGCCTGCAAGCCCCCTCCCCACCGTAAAGTATTTTTTCTTCCAGAATGAGCTTTCTGTGTTCATGTTAGTTATCTTTCTCTCTCTGAAAACCTGAATAAAATCTCTTGGCCTATTTTTGAAGGGCCTTTTCTCTTCTGTAACGTTTTTACCTTGGCCACATAGGCTTATTAAAGAAAAGTGCCAGAAAGATGAAAACTAGAATTTGAGTAAAACTCAAATGAGCTCGGAGTTGCTTTTGTGCCGTTCTGGGGGGGGGCGGTATGTTAAAGAGTCTCTAGTTTTGCTTTCCATGGGGAAAATGACTAAAAAGAGGTCTGCGCTTGGGAAGAGAGGTAGAGGCTATAAAACCATAAGATGGCCTATAAGCAGAAGAGGTCGACGCTCCGAAGTTCCTGAGTTTCTCGGCCCTGGCTTTGGTTCTCCAGGATCCATTCCCAAAGAGCCCTCCAAAGGCCAACAGTGAAAACGCTGACCGTGGGCAACAGTACTGTTAGCGTAGCTACAGATTTTCACGGGCTTCTCTGGCTCATGCTACCGGGGAGAATCCCGGGGTGTTATAAAGACCGGGGCGTGTGTGGGTTGGAGGAAAAAGGCTGTGCTATGGGTTGAACACAGGTCACAAGCAACCAGCTAATCCTACAGACTACAGCGAAGAGGCCGTCTCTAATGCAGAGAGGGTGCTGAGTATTAGGAGAAAGAGGATTTCTAATGCGTCTGTCTTGCTCCACTGTTTTGTGGCAACTGAGCACACGAGGAAGATTAAATTAGCTGTCATTACAACTACATCATGTTTAATAAAGTTAAAACTGAGAGAACATCTCTGTAAAATGGAATTCTAAGCCTAATACATTAATGTTGCTTAATGAACCAAAACTGGGTAAATCCCTTTGGAAAGCCAACACATAAACAAAGCGATTAATTAGGTCACAGTTGTTTCCCAATGAGGCTTTTGTTTGATTTACTTACAGTAAACAAAACCGTATCCATCCGTCTTTGTGCCGAAGTATTCACGAGGGCAACAAAATGTAATTATTATACCTTAAGCACTTGCAATTACACGACTTCGCGATGACAACACTGTTGGGTATGCCCTTCGTTAGCATCTGTCACTTCCCCAGCCACTCCCAGGCTGGCCGCCCGCCCTCTGCCAGCATTAGGCTTTTGCAGCCCATTGACTTGTCTTTCTCTCCTTAAACCGTTCAAAATAACAGAAGAGAGAGATAACTTGTTTCCTGGGAGGGAAATAGGGATTTCTAAAGAAAGCAAAAAACCAGATTGCTTCAAAAATCAACAGTTTGAGAAAGGACTTCATTCACGGTGTTTCGCCCGACTGAGACTGAGAGCCGGTCGGCGCTCAGAAGCTCTAGAGTGAGCACAGGGCTCACCCCTGCGGTGGGTGGGGCAGAGGGGACGGCCCCTCCGCTCCGAAGCTCAGGAGTGGATGTCCCGAGTCTCCTGAGGCCTGATCCCGCCGTCCCCTATAAAGGCGCTGGCAACAGACAACCAGCTCTGACCGAAGTGCAACTGAGTGGCCACGCTGGCATCTTCTAGTGGGACTTCCCCTGCAACCCATACCATCACTGAGGGCCCCATGGCCAGAGAGAGCCCTAAACTAAAGGTCTCGCACGGCTGGAGCCCGGAGTGGGAAGGGGAGCTGCCTGGTGAAACGCAAGGGCCCCCAGAAAAACCAAGATCAGTCATCGCAAAGGAAACGTGCTCGAGAGAAGCCCTTGCATGTCCTGTCTCCAAATCGACTTCTCCCTCATTCTAACCTGTTGGCCCTACACCTAGAAACCAGCACTGATTCCTCTCGCTTCCCTCATATCCCACGTTGGGTCCACCACACAGTCTGCTTGGCTCTACCTCGTCATCCATTCCAAGGCCAACCACCTCCCCCTCTCCGCTGCTAGCACCTCCGTCTAAGCCACTGACATCCGGTGGGGAGGGCGTGTCAAAGTTGAGAGTGAGCTGTGCCTTTGGAGAACTGAAAGATGAGCAACGTGGTTTTAACCACAGAGAGGAAAGTGGGACAAGGCTGGAGAGGTACAGAGGGACCAGGCTATAAATTATTTTGTAAAACCAAGTTAAGGATTTGAATAGACACTTATCAAGAAGACAGAGAAACGGGAGGTTTTTAATTTACTAGGAGATGCTGGTAAGCTCAATATTAAACAAATGGATGTATTTTGATATCGGCAACACAGCTGACAGGTAAAGGCTCTGTGGGTGGGGTTCTGCGGGCTAAGTTTTAGGGGTGACCAGCTAAGAAGTCTGCCAAATTCTGCCCTTCTTTGCTCTTCCCCTAACCAACCGTGCATTCCATAGGCAGCATCTCTAAGTACCAAATAATAAAAGGAAGTGGCTACCACCAACACTGTAAAGGCGAAAACCAAGAAAGAAACCTACATGGCACATTTAGGAGCAGAGGTTGCATTTGAAGGGGCCCCCGACTGAGCCGGAGATGAAGCCATCTTTCTGCCACTGCACCTAACGCCTGGCGGTGACGGACACGTCACAACGTCACTCATTTCCCATAAGAGAAGGATGCCCCAGGGGACAGTCTCAGAAATACAGTGCCCGAGAGGAGAAAAACAAAGTGACGGGTAAAGAACGCAGAAATGAAAGCTATTTTCGAGTTGCCATTCGAGAACACAAAATGAAGGATGCTGGGTGTTAAACGGCATTTCTGGAACCTGACAGAGTTTCTGGGCTGTACTGTTGGAACGGTCACACGGCAGCTCACAGGTCTGCCGGGGCGGCCTGCCTCCTGCTGCAATGGTCCAGTCCGGATGACCAGCTCCACTGCCTGGAGCTTAAAACATCCTTCCGGCCCTGACCAGTGTGGCTCAGTTGGTTGGGCCTCGACCCACAAAGCAAAAGGTCGCTGGTTTGATTCCGGTCAGGGCACAGGCCTGGGGTGCATACCAGAGGCAACGGATCGATGTTTCTCTCTCACATCGATGTTTCTCTTCCTCTCTTGCTCCCTCCCATCCCCTCTCTTTAAAAATAAATAAATAAAAATCTTAAAAAAAAAAAAAAAAGGAAGATATCCTTTCATTTGGCAGCCCCCCGCTGCTGGGGTGTATGTATACCGCCAGAGCTCACTCCTGTGCACGCCCAGCTCTGGGGAGTGACGAAGAGAACGGCACCACTTCGACGCTGACAGTCTGGTGTCCTCTCCATGTCCCTGTTGGTGATGATCCCAGCTGACAGTGCATGTGAAGTAGGGTGCAAGGCAGTATTTCAGAGACCATCCAGGAAGTCAAAAGAGACAGCTCCATTACCACTGGACATAAGGAAGCTTGGATACTAACGCTCCTTTATTACTGATCGTTGAATCGGTTTCATATGGAGCATAAAAATCACTGGTTAACTTCGTCTTTTGCCTCTCGTGCTCTATGCAGGCCTTCTTCATCTGTTTATTTCATTATTAACCACAGCACCCCTGGACACTGGTGTCTAGTGACAACACATAGATGAAAATCTGTCCGTTGCCGCAGGCTGGGGTCAGCCTGAAAATAGCTTACATGCTTTGGGTCTGTTTGCAGCCAAAGGTGTTTTCCTTTGAGGGATGATTTCCTTTTCACTTTAGAAAGCCACACGCTGAGATCTACTGAAAGTGAGCAAGTAACGGGGGAAAAAGAAAGAGACAGAAGGGATAGAAAACAAGGCAGAGAGGGAGCGAGGAAAGGAAGGGAGTAACAACGGAAATACAAACGAGGAAAGAAAAGACCGGACGACTAAGGAAGAAAGAGCCAGTCGCACCGGGAAGAAGACGGCAAGCACATTCAGAGACCGCAGCTTGCAGCCGGCCTCGGTGCAGCGCCCAGCTCTACCATGGAAGGGACTTGCTGGCTGCTTGTCCGCGCACTCTCAGCCCCAGATCGGCCCTCCTCCGTGATGCGGGGGCTGGGTCTCTGCAAACCACATTTCAGCTGGCTCTTTGTTAGGTTCTGCACGGAGGGTGCACGAGAAGAAGGCCAAAGGTGGGACGGAGGTCACACGGTCCACCTGGCTTCTGCCACTTGGGCCACCGTCCCCGCAGCGGCAGGAGCCGGCCCCAGCCTCCACCTTCCGGTGGCATATGGAACCGGCCTCCTGCACTCCTTCCCGCACGAATACAACCAGCAACTGTAGCCTTCCTGGAGGTCGGGCATCGACCCTTTGGGGCTCTCCTCCCAGCTCCTCTGTCTGGAGATCTGTCCTCCGGTATGGCAGCTGCTGTCTAAAATTATCGCCCCAGTATTTCCTTTCCCTCTTCCAGCCCTCCAATTCTATGTATCAAATTTCCCATATTAAATCCTTTCTGTTGCAATACGTTGCTTTTCTGACGAGGTTCTTTCTTCCCCAAACTCCCCTTTGATGACACTGCCCGGGGCCATCCCAACAGCTGAGAAGTTCTGCACGGTACCGATGGCCTCCTGGCGGTCCAGGTGGGAGGCAAAACTTTTGATTAAGGGAACGCAAAACGCTGAAACAAGGGCGACACAGCCAAAAGGACTATACCCTGTCCCTACGGAACATGAAACTCTATCTTGGATTTGGAATATTTTCACGGCTGGCCGTCTTAAACAAAGATGACAATACAATTAAGCTTTTAGTGTGAAAAAATGAAATCGGTGGATATATTAGTTAACAGCACATTCTGACAGTGTAGTGAAGTGTATGAGTTCTTGTCAAGGATGGGAGGAAAAGTGAACAAAAATTAACTTACTGTAGATTTCTGGCCAGCTTACCAAGACGGGAGAAATGGAGAAAATGAACATAAACAGAAGCAGCCGGGGTGCCACAGGCGAGGGGCTTACCAGAATCTTGTCGCTGTCGATAATGGTGTTCAGCCGGTGTGCGATGGTCAGCACGGTGCAGTGGGCAAACTTCTCGCGGATCTTCTTTTGTATTAACTCATCGGTTCTGGAACCAAAGAAGCTGAATTTAGCGCCGCACGGACAGGCTTAAGACTCAAAGAGATCACACGATGCTTTTACGATGGTTTTAAAAAGTGACACATTAAGCAAGAGCTTGTTCTTTAAAATCTAAGTAGAAAGTCTATTTAGAAATTTACTTTTTTTTTATTTAAAAAAAAATGTGAAAGGTATTCTTCCCTTCAGATTGCCTGAAAACTAGGAGGAGCTGAGTTTGGGAATCTAGCACTCAGGATGCTTAATAATATCATTTACACCGCAGGACGTGTTTTGGTTTCTTCCTCTGCTTACCAGAATTCATGCTCTCAAGGGATGTCTTCGGGGCAAAGAGAGAGCTTAGAAAAACGTGTCACCATCATTAAATGTGTCTCATTTTACCACATTCAAAATTCCAATTCCAGGTGACAGGGAACTCGGCTCCGTACCTTAGATCCACATTTGCTGTCGCTTCGTCAATGATCAATATCCGATTTTTCCTGAGGATAGCTCTGGCAAGGCACACGAGCTGTCTCTGCCCGACACTGAAGTTCGATCCGGATTCCGCTAATTCCGTGTCCATTTTACCGGGAAGCTCTTCGATGGTTTCTTTAAGTTGCACCTGCAGACACAGGGTGAAGAATGCTGCTTTCCTAAGCAAACTGCTACCGAAGTGGACACCAGAGCTTTGAAATCCTTGGGACGTCTTCTGCATCTTGCTTCTATTGCCATGTGACAGGGACAGTTACTCCCACTAGTGTTCACTGAGAAAGATGGTTGAGTCAACTCAGACAGAAATATTCTGACTTCAGAGCAGAGGTTTTATGGGAGTCAAGGTTCTTCCCTGGTTACCGTGATCAGGCCCCAGCCGCTCATGTCCTGTCAATTTCATTAGGGCGCACACAGCGTATGCTAAACAAAACTATTCCTACGGTAACATACAGAACATTTTTCAATGTTCCTTTTTAAGTTTTTGTCCAAGTTTAACTACAGGAATTTACAGAGACAAAAAAGTACACCAGTGATTGCCCAGGGAGGGTTAACTGTAAATGAACACAGGGAGTTTCGGGGGGTGAGAAGAAGGCGCCGGAACCCGACTGTTGTGATGGTTATGGAGCTACACATTTACCAGAGTCCCGAGTCACGCGGGCAAGGCGGAAACGTTCCGGTACGCAAACCATGTCTCAATCACTGAAGATGACACAATGCCCTCCAGGTCCCTACCCCTGACACGACACCCACCAGGAACCCTTCCCGGGGATTTGTTACGGAAGTCTCTCAAAACGAAGGCATTTCTCCCAATGGAGTCTAAGCAGAAGAGTTAAAAGGATCTTATGGTTGAGTCAAGTTTCCCAAAATACATTTTGCATAGGAGTTAGTATATTAAGTGAAAAAAAATTTTTTTAGTTATAACAGGAAGTATGGCTCTCTAAAGATACCATCTTACCAGTATCTTGCTCTTTGGGAAGATTTTAAGTTTAAAAAAACACAAATTCATACATTGGCAAATTGCACTTCATATATTAGTAAATATGGAGCCTGTTTTGGTGATGGTTCTTTCCCAAATTTAATCTCATATTACAGACCAGTCAAATGCACTTACTTCAACCTCATAAATGTTTTGCAGTGAATGAAAACTCATGAAAAACAGGTGCAGTATAGCATCTTATTTCTCCCAGACTATGGGGATAGATGGAGTTTATGTTAATCTCCAAAAAAATTGCAATTATAAGTTTAAAAAAAAAACAAAACCTCTTAATCACTGAAGATTACCTGAAACGATACAGGGTAGTACAGCTCAGTTCAATAAATATTTGTTCTAGAGAAATTTTACAGAGCAAGAACCAAACTCGGGCTATCCCTGAGAGCTAATGAAGAAAAGCAGACACTCTTCAAGCTAGGAGATTAGCAGATTGATGAGCAGAGGCCAATAGGCAGGGACACAGAATGACCATGCCGAACAACAAACACCAGGGGGAAGAGGGACGTTTTCATGGTATCCTTGATGCTGAAGCACTTCTGTGCGTGTGCTCTGGGACTGGGTTCCCGGTGGAAGTCCAGTCTCAGCAAATGGGCATTCTGAGTTAGGCGTAACTATGGTATTGGTATTTGGCATTAGCACGAAAGGTACACAAAATCTAAACGGTAAGATTTGACTTGTACTGAAAATTATACAGCAAAGACGCCAACTTTGGTGACCCCCCTCCATTACAAGGAAGAGTACTTACTATTCTCTTTATGACTCACCGGCACAGGTCCACACCCCAGGTAAGAGAACTGATCAAAAGTATGGCATGGCGAGCCCTTTGTGAGCTTTCCCCGCTGAGCTGACTTTGCTAACGCTTATATATGCAAACTGGTCTTTTTAAAGACATACTCCGGCTATGAAGAAGTAATCTCACCCCTGCCCGGACTCAGATCACATCTCATCACTAGTCTGGCTTTGGGCCATCCTTCAGGCCCCCTCTGTGTCTGCCTAAGGAGGAAGAAGGGCTCTTAGATGAAGAACAATAGCCATGTGACCCAGGAAACCCTTTTCTGAGACTGTCTTCAGAAAACACTGATGTGAAGGCTCTCTGTTGGTATTATCCCACATTCATGTTAATAGTGAATGTCTCAGGGACCAGAAAAAGAGAACCGAGTAATATATAATGAGGAGTTCTAACTGGAGAATTGGAAAACATTAGATAACAGTGTAACCTTCCTAGGAAATTTCTTGGGTGAGATGCTGTGAATGTAAGAGAACGTCCTTATTCCAATGAGGTGTGTATATATTTAGGGATGAGTGTATAAAAAGGGTGAATTGCAGCATTTAATGAAAATTTCTGCAACATACTTTCAGGCAGTTCAGCAAAATACAGATCGTAGAGGGGAGAAAGCAAATGTGGCAAAATATTAACAAGGGACTTTAGGAGAAGGGCATGTGTGTGTTCATTAGCCCATTTCTTCGACTTTCCTGTGATCTGGAAATTTTAAAACGAGACCCAGGGACCTGGAGGCCAGACGCCTGGGCGCGAGCCTCGCCTGGCTCTGCCAACTGGGTAGGTTCCTGAGCTTTCTCTGCCTTAGCTTCCTAAGCTATAAATAATACTGAAATATTATAATAATAAAGGTGCCTAGCTCCTAACACTGTTAGAGTGTGAAGTCAGCACGCGTCAAGTTTACAGCAGCGCTTGATACAAAGCAAGAGATCAACAGATATTGTCTATTATTAATAATGCTGTCTGCTAGCCTCTCACCACCTCCTGCAACATTTTTCTTCTTTGCATTTATCAGCACTGAACTACATGCATATATATCATATAGTTTTGCATGTTTGGGCCTTTCACTGATAAACTGCTTCATCTTTAGCCATTACTTATGCTATATTTATAGAGCTGCCATTTCTTTTTAGATGCCCCCATCAGCACTAATTTCTAGTGATCTTTCTTCAGTTTACGGAGGGCGATTTTTTTTCAGTACATATGTGAACAATGTATTTCCTGCATAATTTTTAAAATAACCAAGACGAGACGGGCAACATCTATTGAACTATCTCCCTTCCAAATGTCCATCTCCACCAAGGGAGAAGGAGGAGGCAGGACAAAGAGGGCTTAAAAAAACAAACAAAAGATCTTTTCCTTTTATCTGAATTTTGTAAAGGGGGGAAAAATGTAGCGCCCTTTCATTGACTTCTAAGACAACCCTGTGAGTTTGGGCTCCCATCTCCAGTTTGGCATCATCGATAATCCGGCTGACTAGGGTTTTTAGTTCTCCTAAAATCTGACTTCATTGCTTCCTATGTTTTCCAGTGAAAGACTTGGTAAGTTTTCTAACAATTAGGATACCAGCTCTTTCACTGAAAAATACCCAAAAGAGAAACACAGTGCTGGAGTGATTTCTCACACTAAGAGGTATCACTGAGGTCACAAGGTCAATTTCAGAAGCAAGACACAGAAACCACTGGCTTCAAATTGTAAAAGAAACTCATGTTTCTTTTTATTCACAAGAAGTTCCAAATGTAGACTGAATAAAGGCAGGCCTTAGTTTTATCCACCACTTCTGCCATCTCACCATTTCTAGAATTCTGAGAGGCTTCTAAATTTTAAGTTTGGCTCCTACAGATGAAATAAGCTACAGCCAAGTTCTCATATAGTTTTTTGACAGGATTGGTCTCCCAATTAACATTTCTTCACTGACTATGGAACGTTGTTTCTAGAGCGATTTTACTATCTGAGAATCTGTGAAGATAGATCTCAAGCTCCGAAAAAAACAGAAAATAATTTACCAGTCAGTCCTGTTTTTTTTTTTTTGGTAAGGTGTGTCACAATTTCACCATTTAACGTGCCCCGAGAGTTCGAGAGCGGAGATCAACCTCCTTGCCTTTCTACGTGATGGGTGACCGTTCTCCCCACCTCTTCTCCTCTCAAGTTGCACTGGAAAGAGACTCACGAACTTCAGTGAAATCAGAGGTCCCCTGCTGTTCAGGCAGGAGGAGGTAAAGGTGAAGGGGTCGGCCCGATTTAGGAAAGCAAAATCCCCGCAGGCGCCGGAGAGCAGGGTGGGTGTGTGAAGACTCAGTGCCGACATGCCTGCAGAAACCAGAAGTACTGGCAGGAAACTGTCGGGCATCCAACTATGCTTGCTCACCGTCAAAGCTCATCTATAAAGACTTCAGAGCTACCCCTGGAAGGGGGATGTGAAGTGGCAAAAACGCAGATTCGAAATAACCACCACGTGAGCAACAGATGACTGGGTCTTGTGTGTTTCTGTTGTGTTTTGCTTTTTTAAAGAAATGAGACCCACTTCTCTGAAATGAAGGGGATATTAATAAACGCTCAGTATATGTTAATTAGATGCTTACTTTTTAAAAGCAAAAGACCGAGCTAGGTCCTCCGAGGGATGAGAAGTCTGTCTATGGTTTAGAAGTCTAGATATGGTTTCTGTCATCCAGTAGCTTAGAATCAAGCTGTAGAAGAACTAGCACAAATACACAAAATAATTCGCATTAAAAGATATAATACAAGCCCTGTGAACATAGGAGTAAGTGGTTTTTCAATGTTTTAATCATCTTGCATTGGGTTTTATTAAATGCCAGTCAGCATCACCAACTTCCCATGCTTCCCATAAAGCTTCACAAGAAGTGAAACACTTGTACGTGATATATGACTAGTATAATTACAAAAAAGTGAAGTGCATTTAAATATGTCAAATGTTTAATCAGATATAATCAAGAAAAATTCAATCAACAAGCTGAATAAAGATGCTGATGAAAATTGTATATAAATATTTGAAATTACCTAATGTTGCTTTTAAAATATATTTCAGTGTAAATAAAAATCCTGTGAGCAAAAAAACGAAAACAAAACAAAAACAAAACTACAAACCAACAGCACCTTAACAAGTCAAAACCATTTCATGCAAGAGAGAGGAAATTCAAAGAAGTGGTCCAATGGAAAACACTACACAAATAATAGAAAATACTCTAGAAATGAACATTATCAGTATAAAAACATAGCAAAAGCTCCAGGGCTCTGTTATCTGCATCCACTCTGCAGCATGAAAACATCCTTGCTAATAAATAATTACTACCACACGCTAACTGAATAATTTCCCTTTATAAACACTTTTTAAATAAAACTTCAAAGTATTTTATTAGTATGACCTCATTATCTTTTAGTTAATGCTTCCCCTTAGTGGTTGTGCTCTAAGACCAAAGGAGTAAAACAAATGGCAGCTGCTAGGTCACTAGTAGAAGTTGAAGCCATAAGTATGACTTTCAGTTTTCGTGCTCTGTTGTGGACAAGATAATGTATCTAGCTGCTCTGGGTTCTAGGAAAAAAGTTAAAATGAAAATATGAGCTGCTGTATTTCTGTTTTTCGTCATCTACAGTGTACACGTTTTATACGCAACCATGTCACAGATGTTCTTGTCGGTGTTGAACAGTCAGTTAAACCAAAAAAGCTCCCCCTTAATTACCTGCAATGCTATCAATGCACATGGACTGATGCTGACAAGTTAATTACATTTTATGAATTACCTCGTTTAAGGCATTCCACAGTTCCTCATCCGTATGTTCATTAAAGGGATCCAGGTTTTTCCTCATTGTTCCGGTGAATAGGACAGGTTCCTAAATGCCACAGAAATGGGGGACGATGTTACTACAGACTCTTTTCCTTGGATTCCAATGCTGACTTTCAGAACAGAATTAATATTCAAAAAACCAAAATTCACTATAATCATGAGTTATAAGGTTGCAAATGCTTGTTTACAGAACAATCTATTATTAATAATTTTCCATTGTACAGAGTACAATCCAAAGTATCTTCTGGACCATTGACCACCAACAAATGAGACTGTGACTGAGGCTGAAGCATGTCATCTTAAGGAGAAAACGAAAAAGGGTTGGTTTTTAAAAATGGCTTTCCAATAGTGGTATCTGTTTGAACAGGAAAAAACAAGGATATAACTATTTGAGGATGTTTACATCGAGAGCACTATATAAATTAATTGTCGCCCTGGCCGGTGTGGCTCAGTGGACTGAGTGCCAGCCAGCAAACCAAAGGGTCACCAGTTCAACTCCCAGTCAAGGCACATGTGTGGGTTGCAGGCCAGGTCCCCAACGGGGGGCACTTAAGAGGCAACCACACATTGACGTTTCTCTCTGTCTCTTTCTCCCTCCCTTCCCCTCTCCAAAAAATAATGAAAGAAAGAAAGAAAATCTTAAAAAAAAAAAATATTCAATCCTGGTGTGATACTGGAAAAAATACCAAAACCATGACTAGTTGAAATTTGTGCCTCAAAGCAAAATTGTTAAATATTTGCACATCTGCATTGAAGAATAAACTTGGATATTTTCTCCACTGGTCAAGCAGTCTTCCGAGATTGGGAATCTCTTCACATGTTTGAAGGGGACAACCTGTTTTTTGTCCAAAGAGAATGTAAATTAATGGGGCCACTGGCACCTCTACCCGTGAAGGGATCGCCTCTGATTTGCACCGGCTAATCCCCACGTTATCTTGTCTGCACATCAGGATTACAAGAGTCACGGAACCTCATTATTAACTGCAAGGGCTGGAAAGCCTGCAACCCATTGCGACACAAATCACACCGAAATTGTTTTCGTTTAAATAGCTCTCCCTATTCATCTGCATCAGGAGAAACCACAATTAAATTACTCTCGAAATATATGCCTCCTTCTGGGTTTCAAGAGAGATTCTTGTACCTGAGCTCAAACAGGCGGTTTAAGTTTTCTTCTGACGGGTTCTAGTAACCCAGGCTACGGGAATACAGGCAGCAGCAAAGAGCCCAATTGGCTGCTTTCAATGAGGGTGGTGGAACAATGGGACGCACAGCTATGTGAACAAGGAGACTGGTCTTTTCCACCGGTGCTGGACTCAAGGGAGCCACCGGCCTCAAATCTGGCCTGGCCCTGGGGCTGGGCTGTTTCTCCTCACTTCTCAAAAGCCTGAGCGGAAAGATGGAGAAGGTAGACTCTTCTCTAGCTGTGAAGAAGAAATGGTACTCAGATAGCCTTCCATTCCCTCTTCTTTCCCTATTGTCTCAGTTTCAAGGCTGGTGAGCAAAAACCAGAGGCAGAAGACAGATGGTGTGCCAGCCAAAAACATGTATCCCTAAACAAAATCTTAAATTAAAAAAGGGCATTCTATTCTCACAAAGTTGATAAAGTGATCAATATGTCCCCAGTGCCCTGAAAAACAGCTAGCGCGGTCGGGAGCGGGGGTCTGCTGGCTCAAGAGAACAGGCACGGGGACGCGCATTTACAGTGCAATCACCTATTTCATAAGCAGGGCCTCTCTCTCGTCATTTCCCCCACCTTCTTCTCTTTCGCAAACTCCCTGAAGCAGGTGAATGTCTCCCAAAGCCGGGGGAGTAAAAGGAGACCCTCTGCAGGAAGGGGAGTGGTTCACTCAGCCCCTGACCGATGCCCGTGGCCGCTTTAGGCTGAGCTCAGAACAGCGACCTTAGCTGCTCTGTGGGTCTTATGGAGGCTCTGCCAGCTACCACCAAATCCCTGCTGATTGTCATACAAACAAAGAAATTAAGTTTAAGCATTTTCCAATGCAACGGGGTCCCCTCACTTAAATCTGCATGGTCGGTCTAAAAGAATATGTTAGGCAATTACTCATGTTTACTTAGCAGTAGGAGATAGGCAAAAATAGCCCAGTAAATAAGAATATTTCTCTTTGTTAAGGCATGCCAAATATATATTTCAAAATGAGTAAAATATCAATCAAAGCTTATGAAATATAAAGAATGATTTATTAAAACATTAACCGATTAAAGCTATATTTTTCTTGAAAACCAACAGCCAATTTATTAACAATGGCTGCTTTTCTACGCCAATCTGTTTCATGTGCAGTCTTCATGGTGGTTTCTACTCATTCCACTTTCATCCACTTGCCAAATAAGAAACCATTATATTATCTTCCAAAGGTAAAAAAAGTGCTCACAGAAGACACTATTGCAAGAGCAGACCAGGGTCAAATTAATTATCATTTCTGGTAGATAGATAGATAGATAGACAGATAGATAGATAGACAGATAGATATTATTACTTACAGTTCCCACCTCCAAGCAATGAAGTTAATAAACTAATCTTATAAGTAAGTGTTGTAAAAATGTTTGCAGGCAGAACATTTCAGGGTAGGCATTTATGGCAGGACACACAACCTTCATGAAAACATACACTAAATTTATTAGCCAAAGAACTATATTTTCTCTGAAGGTACACAATTAAACCTCATTTAATACGAGTTAGCTGCCGCAGGGCAGTTAAAAAAACAAATGCTCTTGTTCAGTGTAATATTTTAAATGGAGCATTCATACCAAGTATGTTTTTCATCTTGGTTTAAAGTGAACAGTTTTGTTTGTTTGTTTGTTATCCTTTGTACCACATTCGGTAGTAGTTTTTTCCATTGTCACTAACATAATCCAAGTTCATATTAGGGGTGTGACCCCAAAATGGCCACTCTGAATCAAAGCATTTAGTGCAGTAAACTGATAATCCCTCAACCCAACTGCATGACTGAAAACGACAGTCTTACTCGACCTTTTGTACGGACGACTGGAAGACAAGCCTTTCATTATCCTAAAAAGAAACCCTACCCACTAACCTTCAGATACTTAAAACGACCCGGACCGAGACAAAAACACGGACAAGTGGTTACAAACTAGGCAGATAAAGAACAACGCTTCGGTCCACCCCTCATCGTCGGAGCCCCAAGCCAGGAGACTGCCCGCTATTAAAACGCAGCCTCGGAAGTGGCTACTGCCACTGCGTCTTCCAGTTCGAGGGGCTACCTTCTGTCCAATTTAAGGACCTTTGTTTAGGGCCACTCCACTCCCTGCTTCAAGAACGAGATCTTGGTTTCTTTCTTTTTCTTTTTTTTTTAAACTCTGTAGCCTCTGAATGAACCGATCATCACCCATATTCAGAAGAAAAGAACATTGTTCGCCAACCAAGGAAAAAGAATTTAAGTCGTGTAAAGTCCTCTTTCGATACAGAAAGGTCAGGGGCCCCGGGAACAGCTCCGCGGGCTTTAATGAAGACTTCAGTGTCAGAAACAAAAGCCCCACTGCATTAGGCTGGAGTCCAGTTGTATTTCTTTACTAGTAACAGCATACCCACCTCTTCGCTCTCTGAGTTTTGTTCCCGAAAACAAAAAAAGGAAGGGAAAGAAAACCAGGTAATAAAGAAGAAGTCTTAAAGAGGCAGCTCTGGCTAACCTTTTTCAGCCCGCTGAAGACAGCCCAGGGCACGGAAAGACCACAAGAGTAGGGTGGGCTCTTTAAAATACCTAGTTTTTGCTTTGATTTTTAAAAGTCTAATAAATATTTTTAAAGAATGAATATTTAATCATATAAAGATGATAGCAGTTGATCTGCACCAATCCTTGCGGTAGAATAAAAAATATTGCATTTGCATGGAATCCCTCTTCAATTGAAAACATTTTCTTTTATGCCCAATGGGATAAGGACTCAGTATACCCTGGAGAATCCATCCAAAGAAGTTTGGAAAAACGTTTTCCCAGATCCTTTGAGATAAGCAAGCTACTCCCTGAATATAATCTCACCGTGGTGTTCTCTTTAGGGAACATTCTGTAAGTATTTCAGGTCGTGAGCACAAAGGCCACATGCATTTCGGCTACCTGTTCAGTTTGAAAACATTATTTAGGGACAGTATTTGTTTTTGAAAGTTCCCTCCAGGACGAGCCTGACTGCATACACGGCACCGCTCCCTTGCCTCTGTTCCTAGGGCCATCTTGGCTGCCATCGCATCTCTCCCCATTCTAATGACTTGCTCATGGTAGAGTCGAGAGTGACGGGGGTGAGCCTGGAAGAGGGACGAGGCTGGAAGAGAGAGACCGCCACAGAAGCTCACCGCTGGGCCCAGGGTCCCAGGCCACAGCGAGCAGGGAAGCCAGGGAAGTCGATGTGGGCCCAGCTCTCAAATCTGTTAACAAGGAAACAACACCAGGTCCCGTCTTTGCACAGTCTGGTCGGAACTTCTTAGGTTCCCTCCGGCAGTGTCTTGAGACACAAGCAATGCTGCTTCCTGTCTTCGGGGGGAGGTGCGGGGAAAAAAGCAGAATGTAAGTTTGCTGCAGCCAGTGAGCCACCGTCAAGAGAAAGGGCCCTTAGCTCTGGCAAGGTAAGATTCTGAGTCTCCTTTCCTGACACTTGCTGGCGCAAGACACGTTAGTGAGTAAGCCCATCTCTAAATTGATTTTCTTTCAGTGGCGAGCGCAACTTGAGTCTGAAGAGAAAAGTAAACAATTCAGTTTCTCAAAACCACCAAACTAACCAAAGAAGGGGCAGAGCGCTAGGAGAAATCGCTTTCGATGCTGCTCTATGTTTACCCATTTTTGTTTTGGCTTAGGGGAATTCTTTGCGAACAGGGTGGTAGGAAAAAAGGGGTAAAATATCTGATAAGAACATCATTCAATTCAACAAGCATCGATTGGAACACAGCGAGAGATTCGGAGCCGGACAGTCCGGAGTTCTGGATCCACCGCTTCTTAGCTGTCTGCCTCGGGGCAGGTACTCCGTCTCCTCAAGCCGCAGCTCCTTCCTGGAAATGGGGTTAGCCTTGCAGGGACGCTGTGAGAGCCTGGAACAGAAAGGAGGCTGGAGCCCAACCAAACAGGGGGACAGCGAGGGGGAGCCTTTATCAAACTGCGCGCGAAGCCAGCGGATCGTGAAATCACTTCTGTGCCTCGTGATCTTCATTCTGTCTTTTATGTAAATGAGCACAGAATGAATCTAACAGAAAACAGTGCGCAGAGCACAGAGTAATGTTATTTTGGGAAACTTTAGTTGCTGTGTACGTGTGGGCACCCACAGACCCACAAAAACGACACAGAGCAGTCCTACTGTGGAGTGCAGTCAGCAGGGGCTTTCAGTCCCTGGCGGAGTGGCAGGCACAAGAGTTGGGAACCCCCTGACATGAAATTTGAATCCTGGTTCTGGGGTCTTACTGGGACAGTGGGTTAAGGCCGCTGTGCCTCAGTTTTTTGATCCTGCTGATGAGGAAAAGAGGTTAAAACGTGTTGAAGAGTCTACAGACACTGGGGATTATTAGTCACACTTGTGGAACTGGTCGGGGACACAGCCACGGAACTGAGAGACACAGCCTGGCCTCAGGGCGAGGCACGAACATGCTGGGAATGTGGGGAAAGCAGAGGAAGAATGTCAGGGGTCCTATAGGGGGGCTGCAGTGGATGGGTGGGTGCGGGGCGGTGGTGGGGAAGGGTGGGGGGGCAGCCAGGAAACAAGATAAAAACAAGTGACGCTCTCTCCTGCCGTTCCTTGTGGGACAAACGTTGGATAGATTTCTCCTTACCCTAGAATACCTTTTCTTTGCTCTTTGCCTCTCTCCACCCCCCACCCCCCCACTCTCCCTGCCCATTCTCTGTCTCTCTCTTTTACTTATTGTTTTTGGCTTCACTCTTTAATCATTTTTTTCCCATAAATTTTTCTTTTTTGGCTTCATTCTTTAAGTGTATATAAACAATTTGGTTTATGGTAGAAATAATCAATGTAAAATCACCAAGGGCCGCAAAAACATACACAGAAATTAAAGAGCGAAGTCCATCCAGAATGTTTAACTATTTTTGCTTCAGTAGCGATAAAAGCCAGTATCCCCAATCCTTAATAATCATGGTCGCTCTTTACTGAGTATTCCTAAGGATACTCAGGCGTGGGGCCCCAAACATTTTCTCATCCAGTTCAATCTTCACGACCGCGTAGGGCGGCAATGACTAGAGCTGGGGCCGCGGCAAGGACACTGAACCTCGGAGGCCGTGCGACTCCGACAAGGCCACACGCTCCCTAAAGATGCAGAGACGGACGCTGTTGACACTTGGTCTCTGCTCTAGCAGTTTCTACCCCTGGCTGCCTCCTGGGTGATTTTCTGGGACCCTGTACACACTGCAGTCTCTCTCCTGCGTCCCTCTCTTTAATCAACAAACACTGCCTTGGAGGCAAAGGCATATAAAGTGAGGGGAAAAAAAAAAGGTTCTGTGTTTACAATGGTTGGTGATGGTTATCTGCATGGATACAAAGCTCCGCACTGTTTTGTAAGCACGCGCTCTGGAGAACCTATAGAGAGCATGCTCAAAAGTAGGGTGGCAACTGATGGAACAGACCCAAAACCTGGTGTTGTCAAGGTATATTTAGTCTTTGCTCAGAAGTGCTTCCAAAACATTACTGGAAGAGCCAAGAGCCATCTAACGTTATTTCTTTATTTATACAGTTCTTTTATGTACACAAGCCTACAACGATTTCTTAGGAAGCAGCATTAAGAGTAACACAGGACACGTTTCTAGGTCCTTTCATCCAAGGATATGAAAGCGCTTTCCAGACACACCCTTTACTTCTGCTAAGTAAATCTCTGTGGCCCATTTCAGAGATGGGTACGGCCAAAACATAAAACGTGGGGACTGAAACTCATATTTCACATTGTAATCACTAAGCCATGACCCTGAGAGCCAGAGGGGCTCTTTCAAGACAAGGACTTTACATGCTGAAGATTTCCTTCCCTTTTTCCTGAAAGGGATATCTTTAAAAATGATTTTTTAAAATTCTGGTAAAATACACATAAAACATACTACTGTCACCACCTCAAGTGTACAGTTCAGAGGGCTAAATACCCCCAACACTTTACACAGCCATCATCACACCCCAGCCAGAGCCCCTTCCATCGGCACAATCGAAACTGTATCCTTAAACAGCCGCCCTTCTCCCCGAAGCCCCTGGCAACCCCAGCTCTCTTCCCGGTCTCGATGAACTTGACTGCTCTGGGTCTCTCAGAGCGGTGGAGTCGGTGGGGTCATACTGTGCTGTCCTTTGGTGACTGGCTTACTTTACTTATCACAGTGTTTTCCGGGCTCACCCGTGTTGTAGCATGTGTCCAAATTTCCTTCCTTCTCAAGCTGAATCATATACCACCGAATGGAGAGCCCACATCTTGCTGATCCATTCATCCATCCACCAGCACGGAGGGCGCTCCTGCCTTTTTGCTATTGTGAAGAAGGTTTGGATGTACCGGTATCTCTTTGAGACCCTGCTTTCTATACTTTTGGCTTTATACCCGTAAGCAAAATTGCTGGATCATATGCTAAGTCTATTTTTAATTGTTTGAGGAGCTTCCATCCCGCTTTCCACAGTGGCGGTGCCATTTTCAATTCCTGCCAGCCATGCACAAGGGTTCTGATTTCTCTATACAACTTCCAACACTTGATATTTTTTTGTTTTTTTTGTTTTTAAATATTAGTCAACCTAATGGGTGTGAGCTGGCATCCAACTGTAGTTCTGAAAGGGATACACAGATTTCAAAATTACTCAGAGTAATTCCAATTATTTGAGAGGCTAGTGGTAGGCAGCAATTGCTATACTCCGCCATAAGATACAAATCCCCATTCTCCAGATTCTCTTTGGGAACCATGTCCTATATGCTTCCGTATAAACAGGCATTTATGAGTTCTTTATATTCACATTCGCCTCGTCTTCTCTCTGGGCTTCTCATCCCAAGAGGGTGTGTTGTTTTTTCTGAGCCTCCCTTGACGGGCAGATGATTATAGAGCACAAAACAAAACAAAACCCCCTAAATTCAAAAAAGAACTCAGCAAGTCTGGAGTTGGATGTGTTAAGTGTTAAAGCAGAGGGCTCGATGGAAGACATGAAGCCTCGGGCCAGTGGGCACAGCTGCCCTTGGCTACATACCTGGAGGACAGTTAACTGCTCCACAAATATTTTCTGAATATTTTTTCAATCTTCGCCTGAGAATATTTTTATTGATTTTTAGGAAGAGAAGAAGGGGGAGACAGAGAGAAACATGGACTGGTTGCCTCCCATATGTACGCATCTTGACTACAGATCAAACCCACAACCCAGATACGTGTCCCGACTGGGGATCGAACCTGCAACCCAGATATGTGCCCTGACTGGGAATCAAACCCGCAACCTTTTTTGGGGTACAGGGCGACACTCCAACCAACTGAACCACCTGGCCAGGGCCGTATTTTCTGAATTTACGTTGAGTGATGAATCACGGGAATGACAGGAGCTCTTCTTGAGCATATAACACCATGTCCAGAACGCTTCCTGAAAGTCATACTTCCATTAGGCAGCAGAATGAAAGGAAATTAAATCAGAGTCCTAGAAGAGATGGTTGACTCAGCCCTCCAACACCATAGCACGTGAAGCAGTCCACACGCACTTACCTATTTTGCCCTGACAACAGCTCTTGGAATTGGCCCTGCCAGTTGCTTTGTGCTGGAGAGAACAGAGAGGTGCAGAGGGGTGGAATTCCTTATCTCACGTCCTTCCTCACTATTCTCTACTGCCTCCCTGGTCTGTAGCCTTTACTAAGGGCTAGCGTTGCAAAAGTCTCCCCTAAGCACCTATGCACTCTAAAATTCTCAAAGCCGCAGTTTCCCCCAAAAGCCTTTGTGGAGGTAACTGCCTGCGAAAAGGTAGCTTCATTTCCAACAGCAAAACTGCATCATTAAGTCACTTAAAATCCACGTTTTCCTATAGAAATCTCTCAAGGGCTACACAAACCATCTATCCTTTTGTTCTCAGAATTCTGTGGTTATCAGCCAATAAAATTGGGTACTTGGGAAAGTTTGATTCCAGAAACGTATCTAGGTAAGTTATTAAGTCTGCTTCTCTCTCTCTCTCTCTCCCTCCCTCTCCCTCCTTCCCTCTCACTCTCTCACACACACACATGCATGTGTCACCAACAAGAAATGAACAAACAAACAAACAAAAACCTGGCACCTGATGAAAACATCTGTTGAAAATACCTGCTGTTAAAAATACTCTCTACTGGGAGGAATGGATCACCCCTTTCATTCACTTTTAAAAAGCAACAAACCTAAACGCAATTAAACCTGGGTTCCCTTATAAAAAGCACACGTGAGAATGCTCTGACTTGCATACCTGAGGAATGATCGACATTTTCTTCCTTAAATCGTGAAGTCCAATTTCAGTTGTCAAGATCTTATCAATCCAAATTTTACCTTCGGGTTCTGACAGTCTAAAAAGGGCTGAGATGAGGGAACTTTTTCCAGCTCCCGTTCTTCCCACAATGCCAACCTGCAAAGAGATCCAGGAGAGATTAAGAAAAAACAATATGCAAAGACAAGAGAGAAACCTTGGCTGCCGAAGATGAATTAAGGAAGTTCTATACTGGATGGAGTCTGCATTTCTCAACTTCAACACTGTTGACATTTTGGGCCAGGTAACTCCTTGTTGTGTGTGTATGGAGGCTGTCCTGTGCACTGTAAGATGTTTGCCAGTCTCCTGGGGTTCTATCTACCTACCAGATGCCCGTAGCACCCTCAATTTGTGGCAACCAAAAGTGCCATATGCTGACAAATATCCCCTGGGTCGGCAAACTGTCCCTGGTTGGAACTCGCTCTGTCTAAAGAAAAGTTAAAAACAGGAGAATCAATCTCCTGGCAATGAGAAGCCAGCAGTCTGGTACGTAGTCAAAGAGAAGTCAGCTTTTAAATTAGCTTTATTCCTGTGACTGGGTATTTTGAACCTTGAAATTTCTTGGGCGATTTCATTGATCTGTCCACACGTCAAGTCACAAGTGTTATACATTAACAAGTATTCATTTTCCCAGAGTTCTAGCTTTTAAGAGGAATTGTTACTTGGTAAAGAAATTAAATCACTTCTGGGTGTTAAATATATGCTCATGTCCTGTCTTGAAAGGATGCATCTTAAAATTCTAAAATGTAGGTCTCAGTGTCTTAAAAGACAGCAGGTGGCCAAAACACACACAATGAAATCAACAACAACAACAACAACGTATATAACATTTGCTATTTATACGAGGCCTTTCATCTAAGCAGTTCAAAAGGCATTTTACAAACGAAGTAATGGTTATAAATTTCTCCTTGGGAAAGAAATGTGTCAAGTATCAGTCTAGTTATTAAAACTAAAGCAGAGAGAAATTAAGTGCACTGACAATAAGATCAAAGAATCAATACAAGGCGCATAAAATGCTGGTCAGGAATTAAACAGCGTTGTAAAACCTGGCTTTTAGCCGTGTGCATTTAAATCTGTATGCAGAAACTGGCTTTTTCTTTTCTTTTCTTTTTTTTAAACCAATGAGCTTGCCCAAATGAAAATTCCCTGGTGGGTGGTTCCCAAGAGATGATATCTCTATTTAGGAATCTGGAATCAATGAGGGGGCATAAGACCTGCTTTCATTCATCTGCGAATTAATTCAGTAGCTTTCTAAAACTCGGGCTTCCAACACAGAAGAACTAAACCTTTCTGAGCACTGATTATATGGTGGGAACTATGTATATTTTCTCATTGGACTGTCTCCAAAGATTTAAAGCTTAACCTGTAAAATCAATCATAGCATTTCAAAACAGAATTTGTCTTTTTTTACGTGCAAGTGAGGCAACAAGTGATGAGAGACACACACACACCTGCCAGTTTCCTCTGCTCCCACGCACGTCCCACTGTCCCATCGGACTTAACAAAACCCATGTTCAAAGATGAAACTATTTGCAATTTCAAGATAGGGTCAGTAGGGCTTCCAACCAGGACCTTTCAGGGAGTAGGGCTCCGTGAGTGGCACTTGTCGCACACCCGAGAAAAGTCAGCCCTGCCTGTCAGTTCAGCTTATAAACGGCGTCACAGGATTTGAACCCAAGACCCTGATTCCAGCATCTAGGCCCTGAACCCCAATAACCAAATCCTCTCTCTTGACGATATTGCTTTTCTCAGGGTATTAATGTTGCTTTTTCGTCTTCACCACTGCTTCCATCTCAGGATTATTGGCTAGTCACATGACTAGCTTAGCTAACTGGGGCCGGCCATCAGGATAACTGGTATCCCTTTATCAGACCCCGGTGAGCGCCCTTCCTGCCTCAATGGTGGTTTCTCTAAACCACGTTCGAACCTCTTCTATAGACTTGAGTCTCCTCATTCTCACCACACCAGAATTTTTCTATGTTAATACATCCTTTTCTTGATTATGTATTTTGTCCAAATGACATGCTGGAAGTTACTCAGCCATTTACCTGCTGCTGGAACAGAAGTTCTTTTTAATTTTGCACTATTAACATTGGGAGGATTGGTATGCGGCCCTTACTTAGGTGAAATGAACTTGCCTCCAATTTTAATGAAGGAAACAGAACACACAAGATATGAAATCCTTCTTTCCCAAACTTATACATGTCTCCTCATCCTAGCTCCCACTTCCTGTCACTGGGCGGGGTTCCCCAGGAAGCCGACTCTGAGAAGGACGTTCATTAGTGAGGGCTCTAGGGACCACCACCTGTGTGGGGAGGCAAGCAATCTTTTTCTTCCTCAAAAAAAGAATTTGGAGAGGTTACGTATAAGGAAAAATGGCTTCAGCTTATTTTATTACCTTTGCAGCCATTTTGTACCTTATGGTAAGGCCTCCTTTTTATTTTATAGGTGGGCCACTTTCTGCTGACAGGTAGGTCGTGGTGTATCCGGACTCGGGTGCTTTTCTATGCAGTGGGTTGGCCAAAAAGTCTGTTTAGTTTTTTCTGTAAAAGACGCGCTTTTCATTTTCACCAATGACTTTACTGATTTGGATATTTTGAGTATGTTGGCTACCTCCCACGTGGTATGACGCTGATTGTTCTCAGTTAATGTCTTGATTGGATCACTATCAACTTCAACTGGTCTACCCGACCATGGAGCATCGTCCTGAGAGAAGTCTCCAGACTGAACCTTCACAAACCACTTTTGACCTGTCTGATCAGTCACAGCACCTTCTCCACACACTGCACAGATCCCTTTTGACATTTCAGTTGTGTTCTTATCTTTCTTGAAATAACAAAGCACAATATGCCGAAAATACTGCATATTCTCTTCCCTTTCCAACATTAAAATGGATACACAAAAATTCACCAATTTTGATAATTTTTTTTTAAATGCACGCTGATATGACAGCTATCACAATACAATCTAACAAAATTGGTTTTGAATGAAGTTCAAGACAACTAAATGCTATATTAGGGCCATCGTACGGAAAAAGTCAAATGAACTTTTGGGCCAACCCAATATTTCTAGTGTTCTCACATATAAATCAACTCACAGACACAGGCAAGAACCCATGCCTCTGAGAACGTGTGGATGTCCCTGGGCCGCCGAGCAGAGTTACTGAAACTGATCCACCCGTCCAAAGTGAAACGTCCGTGGGTTGGTGGCGATCGGCCAAGGCAGTGGCAAGGGCCCTGAGGGCTGCTCATGACCACAGGGCTGTGAGCGGTCAGCTCGAGTGAGGACAGTAAGAAAAAAGAAAGCCTACCGCGATTTCTCTCGGCTATGCAGTCGTCAAAACTAAGCCTGAGTACGTCACAGGTCCCCAGTGGGTTTTACCAACTGCCCGTGGAGCATGTCACCGATATCAGTAAGTCTGCATTCATTGACACCAGAGAGACACTCTGAGACAGTCCTATATTGGCTGCTTGGCGACTGCCCCTTTATGTTTTCCCGGTTAGGTCAGCGTTGGTCTCTGACAACCACCGCTGCATGGTGGACACTCGCCCCTGAATCGCTGCTCTTCATTCGTCTGAGTCAATGTGATCAATGCCCAACGCCACGCTCACAACAGTGGCTTCTCCCGGTTTCCCCACTTTACTCTCCTAACTTCTTTTCCAGGCTCACGGGCTCAAAAACGTTCACCTTCTTTCTAGCTTTTTCCGGTGCTAGCACGACCCTGAAGATTCTGCCTCTACAATGTTTCATGACCCCAATTCTCTCATTATAATGCCCAGTTATCACCTGTGTACAAGGCTGCATTACTATTAAAAAGGAATAATAATAATAAAACCATCCCCTTTCTTAATCATAATCACTGCAAGTAAATTGGAAAGTAAATGAATCCTAAGCAGTAACCCCAGTACTCGGATAAAACCATTCTTAAGATGTTGATGTATTTTCTTTCTGGACTTGTGTGTGTGTGTTCTTAAACATAGGAGCTATACTAGCTCATATATTTGAGTAATAAGTACATAATAAGTACATATTATTATAACCAGCTTTTGCTTAATATTTCGTATTTTAATGGTTACATATTACAGTATGTGATCATTTATTCATCAAATCCCTGATTTGTAGATATTTTGCTATTACAACTAACTCTGTGTTAAATATCCTTAAGTTATATCTTTGCAAACGACCTTAATTATTTCCTTAAGATACATTCTTAGATGTGGAATTGCTGAGAAACAGGTGTGAACATTTTCAAAAGAGGCTGTTAAGTACTGCCAAACTACCCTCCAGGAATATGATATCAATTTCCACTCCTACCCGTTTCCCTGCATATTCACAAACCTGGGTATTATAATTTTGTTTTAATCACTATTCCAAAAGTTTCATTCCAAAGAGTGGAATCATTTTCCCCATTACATCCTGCTAGGAGTCCACAATAGATAGTGGCCTCTCGCCTCTCCCATCTTCCCACTATGGTCCACGTGCCCTCACTTCTCAGGCTCAACTACCCAAGGGCACCTCTGTGCTTGTCTGTGCACCAGGAAGTCTTTTCTACAAGACTGTTCCAACTAACCACTCCATCCTTAATCAGCTTCCTTGGGATTACTAGGTAGCTGTGAGGATTAGAAGGGAAACTGGGTGCTGTATACCTGGTAGTCCATTCCCTGAAGGTTCTGCAGGTGCCTGGTCCTTCATTCACTGAACCAGGGAGCCGGGCCTTTGCATGTGCTGGCCCCACCCCCTGGGACGCCTTTCACGTGCATTTCCCAACTGAGGACCAGGCACGCAACCAAGGCATCTGTCCAACCAGGACTCAAACCGGCAACCTTTTTGGTTCTCAGGCTGGCACTCAATCCACTGAGCAACACAGCCAGGGCCACCATAGCTGTCTTTGTTACCTTGTTTCTTCTACTGGACTGGGTGTGTTGACAGCAGGATCAGTATTAGGCTCACTGCTGTAGAACAGGTATTACCTGCGGTGTCCTGCCCAAAAGAGGCATTTCACTGAGGGTTGAGGAGTTTCCCTCAGCCTGGAGAGATTTATGGAAAATCTGCTACCATATTATTTAGGTATAGAATATAAGCCGAACAGAGAAGGCCCACATGGCAGATGCACCCTATCACCATCAATACGACTGCAAAGGGCCAACCCCTCCTTTGCACAGGGCAGACAGCCGTGGCGGCAGTCAGCGGAAGAGATTACGCTCAGTTCACACCACGATAATGACAGCTCTCTTTGTCCAAGCGTTCACTCCATGCTGGTCTCAGTGCTCGCCGGTGCTTGATATGTCCTATCTTGTTTAAGTGGCACAAGAACCCTAGAGGTGAGGTCCTACTATTTCCATTTTGCAAGCGAGGAGGCAGAGGCTTAGTAAGATTAATTAACCTGACTGAGATAACAGAGCCTAGCTGGGGCAGGACTCAAACCCAGAGGGGTCTGCCTCTTGTCCATCCTGCTCATGGCCTCCTTGTCACCTGGATGGCCTGGCACCGTGTGTCCTTCTGTTTAGCTAGAAGAGACAAAGTCGGGGAGAGGTGAAGGTTAAAGGAAATGGCCCACCATGTGGATCCAGCTTCCAGACAGTGAAAGTATGAGGTGGACACGGGTGAGTAAAATGTGGTGGGCGGGGCAAAAGAGCAGACATCTCTGGGCAGAGAGGGTACCCGAGGCTGGGTGGGCTGGCTGCTAACAGGGAGAACGGGCACCCACACCCGGGGCTGGGAGAGAAAACTGCAGCTACTGGTGCACATGGTACCTAGGAAACCGTACCATAAGCTCCACACAGCGCCCTGCGTGAGGCAGGGAGGCCAGTTTTTGAAAGGGCCTCAAGGAGTATTGCTCCAACTGGCTGCCTATGCCTGGGGCCCAGTCGGGGTCACGCCCACCACGAAATACCTCCAGTCTCTGCAGGGGGCTGGTATGGGGAAGGTCGGACAGCAGGCTGCAAAACTGCCCGTGATGAAGACAGACTATAACGAAAAGGCGCGAATAAATGCATCAGCTTGGAATCACACAGCATCAGATTATAATGTAAATCCTCCATTTGCAGGATATACAAGTAAATAAATCAGTAATGTGGTAAGTGACACAGAACTTTCTAGAGCAGCATGCTCAATCATAGGGGTTGGGGTAAACCATGAGCTTAATTTCAAACTGTCAAAGGACATTTCATAGAAATCATGGGCTGTAGCTATGGCGGGGAGGGGGTGTCTTTCAAATGGGATTTTGAACCGAGAGCGCGGGGTGGGCCTGAGACTCCGCATTTCTCAGAAGCCCCAGGGGACGCGGGTGCTGCCACCTGTGGCACCAAGTCAGGGCGGTAAAGAGCCAGAAGGCGGCGTGGGAAGTGGGGCCATCTGGGAGAGAGGGGACGGGTTTCTGAGAAAGTATTATGTAAAAAAGGAGAAAATGGAGGAAACTAATATTTTTGCACATTACAGCAAGGTCTAGCACACATCCGTAAAATGTATTATCCAAGTAATAGCTCTGAGCAAGAAAAAAAATAATAATAAACCAAAATCAATCTACCTCTAGAGCTGGAAAATGCTTTGAAATGGCCCAGTACTCTCTAAAATGATCAAATCAACCACAAAATCATCTAAATGAAAAATGCAGCCAGTGTTTAGAATCTAACCGGGAAGGCCTAGGGTGCTATTCGCCTCATTTTGGCTCTTTATTTCCCTTGCTATTTCTTCTGTGAATTAGAGTCCTGCTCCGTGCTCATTAGATTGTCTTGTTTACTACCACTTCCAGGAATCTGGACAGCACCGGAAATAAATGAAAGAGTTTAATAAAGCACTATTCTGCTGTGTTGACACATTCCCATGTCCCCTGCAACAGCCTCTCTGTCAAATGCCAGACAGAAGGGATGTGCTGGAATAACGGGGCTGGCTCAGGTGTGGAGGAGATGAAACCTGGGGTCTTCGCAGGCTAAGTGAAATCGCGCCATGGCCACGCTGGTTGGATACAGTCTCTAAATACACCAATGGAGCTAAAGGTGATATTGGGAGTGGCCCAAGACACCAATCGAAAGTTACTGGAGTTATTAGAACTCGGTCTCCAAGTTCCATTTCCCCTCAAGCATTTTAGAATCTCAGATAATCCTATGACTTGGAGGTTGTTTTTTAGATTGAAGAATTCAAACCTGTTAAAGTTTTAAGCTGTACGACCGAGTTTCTTGGATAATTCATAGTGTCGGGTTTCGAGGGAAACTCTCAGACGTGTGCAAACGCACAGAATTATGTCTGGACCGTGAAACCTGACGGGCACATTGTCTGCCAGTGAGCAAACCCCCCGACGGTGCTCTGAGGGACAGGGTCCCACAGCGGGCTGTAGTTACTGTCTTCCTGACACAGCACCCTCACTTTCTTCCCCACCTACAATAACACTAGAAATAATGAGGAGCCGGCTTGTGCCACGTGACCCGCCAAAGCTGCTCCCTAGGTATCATTAGGGCATTAAGTTGAATGTTGATTCTTTCATGTCACAAGGCTATCATTCATTAAATTATGGCTATAGGCCACTAAATGGGCCTGTGGTGGAGAGAGAGCTTAAAAGAGCAGTTCTTAAGGTATTTAACATATCTAGGTAATGGGTTGTTTACAGGAGCTGTCTCGGGTGTCTGTTTTGGTTGCTGGTTGCCCCACACCTGCGTGTTACTCACTCTCCCCACCAGTGGTCCCCTGGCACCCACTGTGTGCCCTGCAGAGTGCCATTTTCTGGGGGACACGGACAAAGAGAAGACACTCCCGGACCTTAAGAAGCCTCAGTGCACTGTGAACCCAGGTCTCAAATGACAAAGCACGGCCGAAGTGCTACCTTTTATTTTTCAATGGTGGTAAAATACACGTTAACATAATGTTTACCAACGAAATCATTGCTTTAAGTGTACAGTTCGGTAGTGTTACGTATACTCCCACTGTTGTGCAATCAACCTCCAGAATTCTTTCTGCCTTGCAAAACAAAGCCTCCGTACCCGTTAAACACTAGCTCCCCCATCTTCTCTCCCCCCAGCTGCTGGCAAACACCAGTCTGCCTTCTGTCTCTATGAACCTGACTGTTCTCCTAACCTCATAGAAGCAGGGTCCTGTAGCATTTCTTCTTTTGTGCCTGGCCCATTTCATTTGGCATAATGTCCTCAAGATTCATCCATGGGTCAAAAGTTCCTTTGTTTTTAAGGCTGGATAATATTCCACTGTATGGATCTATCACATTTTGTTCATCCATTTAATCCCTTGATGGGCACTTGGGTTGCTTCTACCTTTTGGCTACTGTGAAAAATCCTTCTATGAACATGGGAGTGCTATAAATGCTATCTTAAAAGAACACATCAGAAGCTGTGGCAGAACTGAGGGTCTCACAGAGGCGGAATCATGAGAGTTGACTCTGAAAACAAGGGGGCTTTCGCCAGCCCAATAACGGAAGGAGAGGGTCTCTGAGGTCAAGGAGACGGGAGGACTGGATGCTTCGGGAGAACCTATCCGCCACCCAAGTGCAGGGTGTGTGCACACGTTAGGAATCGAGGCCCAAGGGGTAGGTGGAAGAGAGCTTGCTACAGCCTCGTCTGTTCTGCTCTAACCATTTCTTTAAGAGCCTCAGCAGCTGAGTGAGCCCCCCAAGACCCAGGCCTGTAGGCTCAAACACTCGCAGGGCCAGGCCGCACACCTCCTGTTGGTCCCTGCCATGTATCATCCCCTGTGCCCTTGGGTTTCCTTTCATTGACTTCGAGTGAATCTCTGGGCCTTTACTGCCTGTAGCTGGGGGTTCTGGTTTCTGGGTCCTGAGTGGCCCATGGATTCCAGACTCTTCTCCAGTGGCTGAGTGCTGACCATACAGCCCCTGCTGGAGAGGACCTGGGGCCTTGCAGTGGTTCCAGCATGGGCTGGAGCCCACCCAGGCCAGGAGCCAGCAGGGGACCCATGAGGATCAGGTAGGTGTCTTAGAAAAAAGCAGACTGCTGGTGGGAGGGCAGGGGAATGGCAGCGAGGGATGGTTAGAGGAGGCCAGGCCTACGGAACGGGTCAAGGGACGGAGGAGGGCTGGGGCTGACGGCCGCCCTGGGAGGAAGGACGAGAAGGATCTGAAAAATACAAAGAATTCAGAATCGACGGGAACTAGATACTGTAGGGCTAGTGACAAGTGGCCAGGGTTGACTTCCGAGGCCTCAGGAATGAATAATTAGATGTTGGATCGAGTATGCTGGGTCAGGCGGGGGTCCAGCCCTGGGGCTCAGCGCTCGCCGACCAACGCGAGGCAGCGCACGCCACGAGGAAAAGAAACATTGGTGTTCACATTTACAGTCCGTTTCCATAAAAGGTTTACCTGTATTCCCTGATCTAATTTGCATACGAGGAGGCCAAGACGCAGGTGCAGCCGCAGCCACTAAATCTTTGGTTGATTAAACGACAATAGGAAAAAAAAAGAGGGAGATTTTAAAAGAGGCAAGATGGTTCAAACAAACCTTTTCTCTTGATTTAATGAGTGCTGTCAGGTGTTTCAATACCAGAGGACCATCTAAACTGTACGCGAAGTTGACATTGTCAAAGACAATCACCCCTTCGTGGGGCCAGGTCGGCGGTGGGCGTTTCGGGTATTCCCAAGGCGCTTCCTTCTCAAGGTCTGTGTATTCCATCACCCTCTCTACCGAAATCATCTGAAAGACACGTGGTATCACACGAGTGAGGGACGGAGGGTCTTGCTAATGGATGTTCAGAGACTGCACATGAACTGTTCTGTTTTCCTGCCTAGTTAGTTAAGGGTATCTGAGGTCTTAACACCCCTAAGGAGAGAAGTAGGAGTTTGATGAAGCCCTGGATGGTTTACAAAGTTTTTCATCGTCTTTTGACATTTTTACTTATGGCTACTTCCCTCAACATGATATTAAAACTAAAAGAACTAGAGACATGAATGCTACGATGTCATTCATCCACTTTTCATACCTGAATAAAAAACAAGGGCATTTTGTCAAAGAAAAGAATACTTCCAGCTACCAGTCAGTAATTTATGCTACAGAAGCACCATCTGTTATAGATGAATTAAACTGGATGGTCATCAAGCCTCGTTTTAATAGTCACTCTCTACTTGATTAGAACAAAATGATAATATTTTATTTTTATCGTCTTCTCTTTTTTAGCAGAAGTTGCAAATGTTCCTAAGAGGAGATAACTTACATACTGACTAAGCCCTGCTCAACAAGTGTAACGCAACGGTTTTGACTAGCAAGTCCGAGAGGAAGCCTGTCCTACCAGAGAAATGGGACACTACCAAATTCAGGGGTTCAACAAGACAAGAATAAATGCTAAAATGGGGCAGGGAGATACCCATTAATTAAACAAACAAAAACCCCTCAAAATACTGAAGTTTTCTTTTACCAGGAAAGAGGAATAACCTATTAAGAAACAAAAATAAACAGACTTCTAAGAAATTAGCTTGTATCCTCTCCAGAATTTCAGAACCTCTCTCCCACAGAGACATTCATGACATCTGAAGACAGCTTGCGATGAATATAAAACCTGCTGACATAGCACACACCAGGCTGAGAAAAAGATGTATCTATTTTATTTTGCATTAACTTTAAACAGATGGATGGAGGATCTAAAAAGCTCTGTTAGCTACGATATAAAAATAACAGTTTTAATATTTTACATAAGAAGTGCTTTTATGCTATTGAATGGCAAGGAGACCCGGAAAGGCTGAGGACGTTAAGATAAACGTTACCATATTCTCAACTTCGGCGCTCTGCCTGACGCACCACTGGAACATCCCCATGAGCGTGAGGGCGTAGGACAGCGCCAGGCCGACCTGCCCGGCGTCCAAAGCTGAAGGGGGAAAAGGAAGGGGGTGGATGAGGTCAGTCCAACTGGTAACCTGCAGTCTGGTTCCTTCTGTCCCTTTACCAAGAAGGCGTCTTTAAAATACAGAAACACTTTGCATACAGTAACAGTAAGAATTACACTCTTATTATCTGTTGATTGAGACCATGGTATCTCCCCTCCGCACCAAAAACAAACAAACAAACAAACAAACAAAAAAGCCCACTGTGAATTCACAAAGGCTATGCAATGAGTTTGTGAGTCCCAACAGGACTGATGCCCACTAGGCAGGACGATGCAGTGAGGAAGTCATGATTTTAACTTTCCTTATTGGGTTTCAGGGACCATTATGTCATCCTACTTACTAGGTCCAAGGCCACGGTGGTTGGAAACGCCTAAAACCAGCGCAGTGGTTACTGAGAGCCAGACCTTTCAAATCTGAAGTATGACTCTCATGTTTCATCGTTAAATGCTGTGATGTGGTCGTGTCCACTGGAAGAGCTCGGGACGGAGAAGTCAGGCCATGCACGCCAACACCTCCTCACCAGGCACCCACGTGATGTGAGGAGGACATGCTTTTTGCCACCCAATGCACCAGGCACCGCCAGCCCAGAGACCCTCATATTCCTAAAGCTAAAACCTAAAGTCTTCGGCAGGACAAAATGCTGAACACAACTTGGTTCTTGCCTCACGACCATAAGCCACTAACAGGAAGTTCGGAGGGTCAGCCTGTCACATTTGAGTAGGCCTACCCCCGTTCAAGGAAAGAGAAAAGAAACCCCACCTGGACCCAAATGAGCCTCTACATGCGCCACGCTGCAGAATCACACCCGACCTGACACACAGCAAACGCTTCAGGGCAAATTCATTGGGACCAAGCAGTACATGGTATTCGACAAAGAGACAAGAGCTTACTTTAACACTTGCAAATTCGCAACGTAATCATACCACAAGCAGTGACTTCCACCCATACTTACTTTTTGCCAGAAGCAGGGACCCAAAGGCAACGACAATGACGAAGAGGGCGCAGATGGCATCCAGACGCACGGCGAGCCATCGGGACGTGGTCAAAAACAAGAACCACGCTTCTGGATGTGCAAACCACAGCAAACACAATGAAAGAGTACAAAGACCACGTTAACTGCGTCGAACGAGGGGAAACATTTTGCTCCACCGCGCTACAGAAGACATTTACACAAAGCAGGACAGCAAAGCTGCATACCCAAGGAACGCGAAGATTCCAGAAAGCTAAGTGCGATGTACTTAGGAACCAGCGCAGTGGCTTTGGGGGGAGTGGGCAATGAAAGACTTCAACCCTGAGGTTGTAAACAGAAATGTGGTCGTACTACAGGACATGGAAAAAGGGTCTTCGCAGTGCATTTCTGGCAGAGCTGGCCGTCCACAGGGAGCTCGGCCTTGCACGTGGCTGCCTGTTCCCAGGTCCCCAACAGCAGGAAGTGCAGCTCCTGGTCTGTTCCCAGCACCTTGCACACTCACGACCAGGCCCTGCACAAAATGTCATTTCCTCAGGAGCCTGTCTCTAAAGAGCCATCTCAGTAAAGGGATCTGCGTGTGGCTTTCAAAGGCCATTTTATCTTTAAAATATGATAAAGATGGGAAAGATGAGCCAGGATCTTACGGACTTAGAGGAAATTCTCAAATTTCTACGTAGAAAAGGCCTTCACTGATACAAATAATAATCGATGTCAAATGGGTGGCAAATCTGATAGTTAAGAAATTGATTTCTGCCACCCCGCATGCTCTGAAAGAAAGGTTGGCAAACTATGGCCTGGGGGCCAAGAATGGCCCACCACCTGTTTTTACAAATAAAGCTTTATTGGGACACAGCCACGGCCATTTGCTGATGCACTGCCTTTGCCTGCGGCTGTGCGACAATGGCAAAGTTGTGCGGTTGCAGGAGCACCAACATGGCACGCAGAGCCGAAAATACTACCTGGCTCTGCACACACACGAAGAAAAGTTTGCTGACTCTGCCCCAAAGGGACAGGGAGTCACAGGGCCTGGTGGTGGAAGGACAACGCACGCCAATCAGGGGGAGGCAGGCAGTGGTGGGATGCGGAAGGGAGTCATGCCCGGGGCAGGGGAGGGGAGCAGGTGCAGGGGCAGGCTGTGGGGCCGGCCTGGGGGGAGGCAGAGGGAAGCACTAGCCCACAAGGCCACTGCAGAGGGAGGCTGAGCCTCAGAAAGCAGCATGTCTCCTGCTTTGAAGCCGTTTCCAGAGACGTGTGGACCTGAATGCAAATCCTGGTGGGCATCGAACAGCTCCTGAAAGCGCTCCTCGGTTTTGTAGGCCCGGATGGTCCAGAGTCCCTGGAGAGAAGACGACAAGTGCGAAAACACCGGGCTCCGCGCTGGAGAAGCAGAGAAAGACCAAGGACAGGGCGAGTCAGCGAGGCCAACGGCAAGGAAACCAGCTGCCCCCTGTGCTCCGGGGGTCGCACGTCCCAACAAACAGTACCACCAGGGCGTCCCAGCAGGCTGCCCAGGGGAGAAGAGCCTCTCTGCCCCCTCTGGAGAGGACTGTCCCCGTCAACCCTCAGCCCCCTGGCCATACCACGCTTCCCTTCAATGGCCTAGAAATAAAAGCTGCTCTGTGAGCCTCTCTGACCAGACTACAATCGTTGCTAGACTTAGATAACTCCGTTCTCCTTTCACTAACTCGTTCATCGAGGGCCCCCTCAAACAGGGCTCCCCTTCATGTTTTTCGCCGGCATCCTTCCGGGAGGGAATTATTGTCCACTCATTTTTGAGTCAGCTGTGTTCTTAAACATAATTCTCTTGTTAGAGTACTCACTGCACTGCATTACAGCTAGCTAACTGCGTGTCTGGTCGCTCCATACTGACGTGCATGTGTGTGCTGCATGTGTGTGAGTGAGTGTGTGTGTGTGTGTGTGTGCGCGCGCGTGCCCGCGCACACAGGGATGGGGGATGAGGGCCTGTGATGCTTAGTTAGTACCCACCATTGTACAAGCAAGGAAGGTTTCCACGTGTGACACCAGGTGCTGGGCTGTGGGCCATTTGACCACCCACTCGGCCTTGGGGCTCCTCCCCGACTGGGGACCTTTAGGGTCCTAGTCCATAGCAGGGCTTAAAGGGGGAGTGGGGGGCAAAACTTCTCCAAACTGGACATGATCTAACATTTCGCCTTGCATGTAGTTCAAATAAAAAGCCTTAAAGGACTGGGGACAGCTCTGACCACCCGGCTGTATGGCTGGGGTCTTCCTCCAGCATCCACACTGTTCTTTCTCTTCGTTCTACTGAGTAGCTTGAACGTGGACTTATTTTAGCCTCCTCTGACTTTGCGCTTTTAAGGACGCTGTGCGTGCACACTGAGCGCGCACTGCCAATCGGAAGGGCTGGAAGCTCTTCCCGAGGCCTTTTCTGCACTGCCCAGCAGATGCCCGGCCTGTCCCCAGAACACAGCCAGTCTGGAGAGAGGGCGCTCAGATGGATGACTCGGAAGAACCACAGGGCTCATTATTCTATTTATGTCAGCAAGAGGGTGCTAGGAGCCCAGCATCAGACAGCGCAGAGAGCTCACTAGGACCATGCCCTCTTGTCCAGAGAATGCTCTGACACCAAATTATTTCACCACAGACGGTTCTTCGGCTGGGACATCCTCACTCGCCTCCCTCACCAGGAGATCAAAGGGTCAGCTCGTTACCCCAGAGGGCTCACGTTATAAATCAGGTGTCATCCAGATTGGAACATCAGGGCACCCAAAGAACACGTCACCTAGTTTACCTCACACCTGAGGGCTACAGGCAGTGTAGCAGGAATACAGACGGACCCGTGAAAAGCCACCCTCTTTCTCCCACGCCCCACTGAGGGCCAAGTGGGTACCGGGAAGAGCGAATGGAGGGTGTGCAAAGAAAATTCACTGGCACAGAGGGCGAGGGGACGCCGGGGGCTGCAGCGTGACCTGGTCTGCTGCCATAGCCTTCTTCCCACCGACTAACCTGGCTAGCCTGTAGCAAACACCTAGAGCGCCGGTCACCTGTCCCAGGCAAACGCAACCCAACAGCTCACCAGACTGACAGCTCTGTTTTCCATGACCCTGAGAGGACCCCATGGGACACAGAGTCGCGAATCTCCCCTGGCAAGGGGGAAGACAGGGAACTGCATGCACGGACCCTGGGCTGACAGCCTTGCGACAGGCTGTCACTAGTGCTGTGCGAGACCTGCTAGCTGTGGCGTTCTTAGCTGCCTCACATTCAAGGTTCTCGCGCCTTTGGTAGCCACCAGCAAGCACTTTCCAAGCCTCCACCCCAGTAGCCCTCGCAAGCACCCTAGGGGCAGGGGCATTACACCCCCCACAAAGGGAGAAACAGACGGAGGGATGAAGGTCGCTGCCTGCGATGGAGTCAGTCAGTCCGAGCACGTGGTAGAGCTGAGACACAGACCCAGCTTTGGCTTATTCCCAAGGCTGTGCTTTTAATCACAGCCAGGATGTCTCGGAGAGAGAATAATCAGGGGTGAAAGATGCCCATGTGTGACTAAATGTATTTTTCTCCAGACTTTGCAGTTTATCTTTAGAAAACCCTAAACTCTTACACCAACAGCCTTGCCCATCACTGCACATCTCGGTAAGCATCCCGGGCCGAACGAAGGGCCTAGGAATCAGCAGGGGGGCTCTGAAACAACAGCCCTGAGGGTCTGTGACTTGAAAACACGAGGCACACGTGCTAACGCTGCCCAGCGATGCCCGTGGCAGACTCCGCTAGAGGACCACGGAGCCCTCCCAGACGCAACTTGAGGGTGGCGTCATCATTCAGGCATTGCCAAGGGAGCAGCGCTGGCTTGAGAAACACAACCAAACGCCATCCTGGCTTTCTGCGCTGCTCTGTGACTGACCGCTGTTACGCTCGCTTTTGCAAAAAATGAAAACCATTGTGATCAACTACAGATTTGTCATTAAGACGGCTTGAGGGTCAGCCCAAGGTTCCGGAGCCAGCTAGGCAGTTACGACCTGAAAATAATCCTCGGACTTCAGCAGTTCCTCAAGGCACAAGGATGAAGTAGGTGTGTGCCTTCTAGCTGTGGTAATCAGGTGCTGGTGGCTCCAGCAGTGGTCCCAAGAGGTGCTATCAATTCCTGCTCAGAGGAAACGGGGATTGCTAGTTACGGCGCTGACCACCCAAATAGGTAACAGTCAACAGTTTTAATCAACTGTCCACCACATTTGGTTATCTAGGGGTGTGAAGGAAAGAGTGTTCGGGCTGAATTATTGTCTAACTTTTACTGTCACAGTCTCTGGGGGTGCAGGAAAACCCAAATATTCCATAGGGGCCGTGCTAAAGTTACCAGAATCTCCAAATCAAACAGGAAACATTCTACTGCTTCTTGGAAAAAGCCTCACGTCCCTGTGTCTCCACTTCTACATGGATGGGAAGTGGCTCTGGCCCCAAGCAAGAGTCTCTGTCAAGTGTTCCTCCTGAAACACAACCCTTCTTGAATACACTAGAATTCGCAGTAAGAGAGTTGAGTGACTCCATCTCACGAGTGGTCTCAAATAGTAAACATGACTGAAGCCTTGTTGTCTACACAAAAGAACGGCTGAAGCTTATCACTTACTTAGCCTTCTCCAAGTCCTGTTGTCGTGTCAAGTCGAATCAACAGAATGTCATTCACATCTAGATGACACTGTTCTGCCATCCCGTTAAAACATCTCAGAAAACCGAACCTCACAGCAGTTTAGCTGGTTTTCTGGGTGACTGAAACATTTTTCTATAGCTTTTATGAAACTGTCACCCACTAGCCTTTATGCAAATAATTAAGAAAAATGCTTCTCCAGAGTTTATCATTAAAAAAGAAACGCACATTTGCCACAACAAAAAACTCCTTTATCCTGATGAACTAGTCTTTTTCCACTTGGTAGCCGCAGAGAACCACGGGAATCAATGTTTCATCTGGTTTCCAGAAAGTTCAGTGGGTATTAGTTTGCAGGAACTATCCATAGCTGGGGTTTCTGATACAAATATCTTTCTTCTTTCTATGTTTTGGCTATCATCCCGGTAGATTTTTAAAAAATACATCACTATCTTTTCTCCTTATAATTTTTTTTTTTGTTTGAATAATCAAGTCTGTTTGTGCATCAATGAGGTAAGCTCCAAATCAGTCCATCCTCCATGATGGCCCGTAGAACAGAATGACCAGTAACAAAAGGCTTTCCTTTCCCCATTATTCTAAAACTAGGAAGCTGACAAGAGTAAAAGACGAAAGTGGTCCCTTTCCTGCGTCCTCCAAAGGGGAGTATTTTCAGCCTCCGCTTATATGGACAGCCCAGGGGAAAGAACACCTCGGTGTGGCACTACACCAAAACCAGCAACTGTAAAGAGCAAAACTGAAAAAGGCAGGGCGAGTCTTTTCAAAGCACTGAACCACCATAACTTCTGGGCCGTTGCTGGAGTATGTGAAAGTATCGTCATTGTCCACGTTTCGCTTCTGACGTAGGAGTCTACTTCCTGACGCCCTTTTCCTTGCCCTCATCTTTTCCAGTGAAGCTCAGGGGGGGAAATTCTCTGTTTCCCATCTATATTAGTTAAAACAGGATGGAGTATTTTATTGTCTGAGAAAAACATTTATTGCCTTCCTGCTCTACACTGGGAAGCCTGTCATGACCAGGACGGACAACGGTCCCTGCCTTAATGGCGCTCACACTCCCGATTATTATTCTGAACGCATCCTCTGTTCTTTCCTTCTGGGCTCAACTGAGGGTGGCACCCGGCAGGATACTAATCTACTTGCCTTAAAGGCCACGCTGACTGACGGTGGTTTTCATATGCAATTACCGAACGCTCACCCGAACGCTCGCTTGGTGAGACACGGGCATGCCATCTGTGGAATTTCAGGAGTGCCCCTCATCGTGGCACGGGTGGACGGACGCAGGCCTGTGTCGCCATCCCAGCCCGCAAGCCTCGGTACTCACTTGTAGATTCCAGGCGTTTGACGTCTCTCGACGTTTCTAAGAAATAGCTCCGAAGAACGAAGAAAATGATGCCAAAGCCCACCAGAGGTATTGCAATCCAGGGAATCACCGCCACCGCCACGCCAACCACACCGGTCACTTGTAGGAATGTCTGAAACAGTGAAAGTAAGAGACAGAGGTATCCTGTGATGTGGCGGTTTATAATAAAGAAATATTGGGACTTTGTTCCCATTCCTGGCACAGGACCCCCAAAACCCTTTGCATTTCCTAAGGGTTCAGCGTTACCAAGGTGTCATCTGTTATGTTAATGTAGTAACTTTAGGAAAGCACCCAGGGGTCCCAACTGGTTGCCAAGGAAGCCCACCTGTGGTTAGAGAATTGAAACTTGCAGTCCCACCTGGTATCTGGGGAGGAAGGAGGGGCTTCAAGTTGAACCAACTGCCAATGCCAAGGACTTACTCAATGGTGAGCACGTAATGAAGCATCCATAATACCCCCAAAAGACAATTCCTTGCCCCCTGCCTTTTTTTAAAGAGAGCCCCCCAGCTGGAAAGCCAGAATGTTTTGTCACCATGATAAGCCCCAAGCTCCACATGGACAGAATCTCCTTGAGTTTCACTTAGGGCCTGGCCCTATGTATCGCTTCATCTGGATGTTGATTCATATCCTTAATGTGCTTTGTAATAAATCAGTAATCTAGAGAGTAAATGGGCCTTCTGTTTTATGAGCTGCTCTAGCAAATTAATTGAGCCCAAGGAGGGGGTCACGGGAACCTCTGACTGACCACCAGTCAGTGAGAAGCAGGGGCAACAACCGCGCTTGCGGCTTGAGTTTGAAGCGAAGCGCGGTCTGCCGGCCCTGAGCCCTTCACCCGTGGAATTGGATACTGTCTCCAGGCAGAGAATGTCGGAACCGAGTGGAATTCTCACACTTCCTGCTGGCCTCACAGAATTGCCTGTTGGAGTGGGAAATGGGTCCAGGAATCCTTTTCATTTCCTTATCAAGAATTCTTTTCAGCAACAGATTTAATGAGTTGTTTTGTTAGGATTCAATCCCTTGCTTCCAAAGACTTGCTGCAAAAGCAGGAAATGCCTTCCCATCCAATGAAATTACAAAATCGTAGGGGTGGTCCTGATGGTATTTACTGGACGCCCAACATGCCGGTACGAACTTTCTAGGAATGAGCTCTTTTCATACACTCAGCAGCCCAGGGTAGGCATTACTACTTTCCTTATTGAACAGATGAGAAAATCGAGATTCAGAGGGCTGCTCTGATAAGACTCCCAAACTACCTGAATCCCAAACTATTGTTGAGTCAGTAGCCATTACTAGGGAAATTAGCAAGAAGGCCTCACAGATGAGGAATCAGAGGTTCGGCTATAAACATACGGAAGTGGTTAATTGCAAATTTAGTACTCAGAAAAGGAGGTAAACATTTAAGTGTCTACCTTTGGAAGGAGGGTGGTCCGCTCTCTTGGTTCTCTACCTGCGGTTAATATTGACTGTGTGCTGACTGTGTATCTGGCTGCACATTCAATACTTCACATGTGTTAGCTCATTTAATCCTCACAATAGTAATACTATCTCACTTCACAGATAGAGACACTGAGACACAGGAAGGGGAAAAGCAACTCGACCCTGACCGCAAAGCCTCTGCCATGTCAGGGAGCCCCCGTCGTCAGCCATTATGCAGGTTAGCTTGCCCCTAAGGTATGGCCAACTTTTTATTGTCCAAAAAGAAAAACTTTTTACTTATTTGAGCCTCCTAATTTGCTTTTAATTTTCCCTGTAAGTGCCCCTGCCTGCTATGAAAGGGGCCGACTGGCGGGGACGTGCAGGTGCACACTGGTATGGGCCAAGGCCTCCGAGGTTTGACCATCTGCCCAAGGCCCAGGGCGCTGCAGAAGCAGGGGGAAGAATACGGAACCCTGTGTAGAAGGTTCTAGAAGAACCTTATGACCAAATTTCATATCAGGTTTAACAAACAGAAATAGTAGCATGAATAATTTACAGATGGCACCGGCACTTGATGGAACTTCTGACTGAGGAGGAGCCGGGTAACAAAAGTTAATGTAGGTCCTTTGGCGTTGTCTTGGCACCAGCACCTGTGCCTTCTATCTGCCAGCCCGGGCCCTGCCCAGCATGCCACCCAGAGCAGCCACCTCTGAGGGAAGGACTGGTGGGGTAATCCTTACTCAAACTTAGCTTATCATGTCAGCTTTTCCGAATCAGTTTTCTCAAGGATCCTCACACAATCATCTTGTGAGTGAGCAAAGAACGAACTGCCGTTCTGTTTACAAATGAGGAACTGTGAAGCTGGGTGTTTACGTGCGGGTCCCACATTCTCCCTGGAAGTGACTAGGTATTGTGGAGAAAGCCAGGAGCACGCTGTACTTGGGGGATCCATGCCCTCTGCTGTCTAGAAGGAGAATGGAGGAAGGAGGAAACTGTGGACTGAAGCTCTGTGGCCGGGAGCCCTGGGAGTCAATCTGCACTGTCTCGATGCAGACCGCTGTGTTTTCCTGTTTCTCCCCACCTGCGCTGTGGCTACAAAATCAAGAGGAGATAGGAATGGAATTCTACAGGCACAAATTCCAACAGGAAGTGGAGGAAAATAGGGTTGTTCGGCTGCTTTCCTGTCACACCTAGAGCTCAACAATTTCTTACAGCTAACTGGGTTAACTAGTGCATCCCACCCCGCTACCCCCATTAGGAAGCCAAACTTCTTCCTTCATGCTCATGGGGAGGGGTTCTTCCGGCTCATTCTGTGTCTGGTCTTAAGGGAATCGCTAGGCTTGCCATCATTATTTGTCAGGGTGAAAACAGTAACTGTGGCTTTTCTCTGGTGGTTATATTTAAGGCCTATTTTGTTTGATTATGTACTTCTGGGATAAGAGGGACATTAAACCTCATGCACGCTAGAATTTCTGACCTCTCCATATCCCCACCCCCCAACTCGAGGCCTTCCAAAGACTGACAATCTCAAGAAACTGAAGGCTAACTCAAAATTGTTTGTGATGTTACTTTTCTTATTCCATGTCCTTTTTCTTCTTAGGAGAAAGCTTGCTTCTTCTTAGTGAAGACATACCTGCTTTGCTACTGCTGGGCATTCAGGGAAAGGTAAGAAAAAAGGTGGTGGATCTCTGAATCAATCAAACCAACCCAAATGCCCGCGTACCAGGTTATTCAGTATTTCCAAAAGAGAAGATCGATTTGACATTTTCTGTTTTGGGTATCATGACCTGGTGCTGATTTCAAGGGAATTATGAAAGCTAGATTTTTGTATTCCAGTGAATCCTAGGAAATGCCACTGTGGCCATTCCGGCTGGCCCTCTTGCTAAGCAAGCATCCTGGTTTGGATGGCAGGATGACTAAGGCAGAGGACCCCACCACCACCATGGAAAGGTTGTCTTACATGTACCTCTTATTCTCAGAAACCTTGCTGTCCTTTGCGTGGCTGCTTGTGAGAAACCACACAGGCATCTAAAGGAATATTGATAACGTGCACAAAGGCAAAACAGGGAAAGGTGCTTATGAAAAATGTTAATGGTTTTGTTTAAAAACCTGCCCAATCACAAACGCTGAAAAATAAGACACTTTTATTGAAGGTGCCTAATGGTATATTTCCTCATAATACTGAAGAAATCCCACAATTCTCTTAGATCAAATTGACAACCAATGGGATGTTGGTTAGCCCACCCTCCCAAATACTAAGGATGGATAACATTTAACGAGGCTTGCCATGTGTCCAACCTCTTAGGTATTCCACATGTATTATTTAATCTCATTCTCACATCAAATCTTGGAAGGAGGGCTTATCTTCATTTACGAAGCAGGAAACTGACGCTCAGAGAGGTTTAGTAAAATTTGCCCAAAGTCAGATAATTCGGTCATTTTTGACCCCAAGCCTGTTCTTTAAATCTTTACAAATATTATATCCCATATACATATATGATACATATTTGAAAAAAATTTACATCTAAATTTGTTCCTATTTTGTATTATTTTCCCTTTTTTCTGCGTTTTCTAGTTTTATTGGGTTTCCTGGGGTTGTACCTGGTCTCTCCCATGAGGTAACCAGTCGCAGGCTCCCAGCTAATTAGGGAACAATAAAGAGGTTGCTCAGTTCATGGGGTCAAGCTGACCGTTAAAGGACCTTTAAAATGCTTGCTAATATAACACACTAACAGGTGTTGATTTAAGAATTATTATTTAAGTTAAAAAAAAAAGTTTCATAAGAGAGGTGAGTTCTAAGCCCAGAAAGCAAAATGACTTGAAGTGGGTGAAAAAAAAAATCCAAATTTAATTTTAATAAATACATAAACCCAAGGACTCAAAATAAGGCTGAGTATTTTACATTCTCAATATCCATATCTGGATGGTGGAAAAACATTACAATTTCCCGAGGAAGTCTCTACTTCTAGAATGAACACTGCATTTCAACATTACAGATTTTAACATATTCCTTTTGCAAGTACAATTTTAAATAAAAGGACCTGTTTGCTTCTTTGGCAGTTAACTACCCAACTGCTTATAGCCCTGTGAGAATTCCTAGGTAGAAATCATTTCTACCCACGATTTACTTTAAACCGAGTTCTGTGCGATTCTCTTCCTGGGAGTCTTTGTGAAGCTTGTGCCAAGGAACATGTTTTCTGCAAACAGCAGCAGAAATGTGTTCTTATTCTATGCAAATAAACATGTCATCTATGCTTTTGCCTCACTCCACTATTATTTGAACTCTTCCTTGCTCACATACTGATATTAGGCACAGAGTAAAATGTGTATTTAATCGTAAGGCCACTTAATCAGTAGACAGTGCTTTTATTATTCGTTTCCAGTATTAAAAAATGAAATCGGGATCATTAAGATTGCTAACACCTCAAAGGGATTTCAAAGCTTTTAAATCTGCTGTCAGTCAGACTCTGAAGAATTCTGTTCCAAGGTGTGATAACTCCGAATCATCCAGATTGCCTTAAACTATTATTGATTCTTGAAAAGATATGACTTAAGTGTAATAAACAAAGCAAGATTCACTTCTTGGCAAGAAAACATGTCAAGATTTTCTTCTGATTTAGAGAGAAAAAAATGACGACTAGCTTTTTGATCAGTAAGCTGTTTACTGACGTGGGTGTAGGAGAGATTCTTCTATCTATTTATTCTGGAAACATATAAGATAAAAAATAACCTTTCAATAAAATGATTATCACATAGATTGTGCTGCTGGCTAGTACAAGATTCTCACGGAGGTGGTTAATGTTGTGTAGGCTAAACAGAATCCTAAAAGTATTAAGAAATAAAATGTAATTCCTATAAAATAATACTCATTAACCTTCAATTACAGTGTAAACAGAAGCAAAGGAGAAAATATGGAAGACCTTAAATGCACCCTCCTAAACCTTAATGCCAACCTAGGGTTAGTATGAAATCTGCAGATGAAAGCTACATGTTGGTAGGGCACTTTGCCTGCCTTTAGGGAGTTCAGAGGTCGATTCTGGTTCCCAGAATTGACCACCTGTTTCTTTTGACCTCATCCAACTCAGTTAACTCTGTTACATCACAACTTTACGGAACTTGGGTGTGTTTTCTCTGTATGAAAAAATCTATACACACTCTAAGATTAAGCTTTCTAAACTTGTCCTTTTCCTTGGAATATGTTCATTGTGCCTTTCACCCCTCATTTGGCCTGGGGGATCTTCTCGTGTCCACACCAGCTCTGGGACATACGTTTCCTTCAGTTAGTTCTTATTCCCGGGTCTAGGCTAATGCCACTGAAGAGTGGAACGGGGGGGGGGGGGGGGTATGGCTTACAATTTCCTAACCAAGACGATACATGACTTCAGAGCAATGTGATGTACTTCTTCCTTCCTTTGTGGTCAGCACAAGTCATGGATCGATAGCTCCCTTTCTACCTTTTCTCAGCGTTAGAACTTATGATGGAATTCAAGGCTGGAGTCCACCCATACGCTACTTTTAAAGGCACCTCTTAAAATAAGGGCACACAGAGGTGGAAGTAAAAGGCTGGAAAAGTGTCCCCCATGGAAACACTAACCAGAAATAAGCTTTGGGGTGTCTATCTATCTGTACTATCATAAATATAGAAGTTTTAAGTTAGGAAGCATTCATAGAAATAAAGAAAAACATTTCATAAGAACAAAGAGTCAACTGATGTAGAAATTTTTAAAAATCTAAATTTATGTAAACCTAATAACACAGTGACAAAGTGTATAAAGCAAAATCTGACAGGACCCAGGAGAAAAAGACAAAAGAGAGTTGAATCCATTTAGCTCAATAACTGACTAAGCAGATAAATATCACTAGATACATAAAAGGTTTGAAAACATGATTAACAAACTTGCCCTAATTAAAACATATGCAATACTGCGGCCAATAACAATACATTCTTTTCAACTGCGTGTGCTATACTATAAAAGCAAGTACAGACAGACTTCAAGGGACAGGAACTGTGCAGCATATATTTTGACCTGACTGGATTTAACCAGGTATCGACAACAAAAAGGTAACTGGAAGGTCACTAAATGTTTAGAAATTCAGGAATACTCTTCACTTCTAAATAATACCTGATTCAAAGAAATTATAATACACTGCGAAAGGATTTTGAAAGAAAAGAAAATGAATTTTACTAATACTAAATGTTGAGGGCTTCAACTAAAGCTGTGTTTAGAGGTAAATTTATAGCTTTAAAGTTTTTTTTTTTAAAGAAAGGTTACTGGTCACACATGGGAAACCTTTGTATCCTCCTTTGTTTTGCTGTTAACCTAAAACTGTTCTTTAAAAAAGTCTTATTAAAAGAAGGCTAAAGGGTCTATCTTAAGATAGGAAAACAACAGCATATTAAACTAAAGTATGTAGTAGAATGGAAACCAGATAAAAGTAGGCATTAATAAAACAGAAAACTAACTTCCAAGGAGAAAAATCAACAAACCCTAAATCTTGGTTCTTTGAAAACATCAATAAATAAACTCCTACCAAGATTTATTGAGAAAAGAAGAGGAAAAAATTACCATTATCCTCAGCTAAAAAAGGAGAAAACAAGCGATAGCACGTGCATTAAAAAGAGCATATAATAAACACTGTGCTGATGAGTTAAAATTGTTTAATACAAAGTCGGATTTCTTGAATAATCACATACAAAGAATGATAAAGAAAAATAGAAAACGTGGATAATTCCCTATCAATTTAAGAATCCAAGTCTGTAATTTAAAAATGTCTCACAGAAAAGGCTTGAGGCCAAGAGAGCTTCATAAATAGATCATACATAAAAAGTCCTTACAAACTCTTCCAGAGAAACTGACCCCAGTATTATCATGATCTGAAAACCAGACAAAGGCATTGAAAGAAAGTAAAATTACAGACCGGTCTTAGGAACACTAAATAACACACCAATAAGCTGAATCTAACAATAAAAAAGGGTAGTACTACTTCATAATGGGACTGGGCTAGGCAAGTCTGAAATCTACTGGCAGGCCATTAGAAAGGGAATACAGGGTACAACTCTCGGGGAGGAGCTGACACTGTTATTTACAAGCATGATTTCTTTTTCTTCAGGGAAGCCTTAACTCTTGAGGCCTTTTCAACTGACTAAACCTGGCCCACCCCGATAATCAACTGATTATGAACTTTCATCACATCAGCAAAGTACCGACGCAGCAACACCTAGATTACTTTTTGCTTGAGTAACTGGGAAATGTAGCCTAGCCACGTGGATACTGCAGACTGACCAACTTCAAACTGACTGACAACAAGGAGGGAACCCTTCCCAACTCCTTTCAGAAGGCCAGCATAACTCGAATACCACAAGCTGACTAAAAATTTCAAGGAAAGCAACTTATGTACCAATATTCCTCATGAACAAGATGCAAAAATTCTTGACAAAATAAATTGGACACAACAATACGTTAAAAAACCCTACGTCATGACCAAGTGGAGTTCATTCCAGGAATATAGGGTTAATTTAGCCTGCTAATATGAATCAGTATAACTGACCCCCATTTCTTAACTTCGGCATCTCCGACCCTCCTACCAGTATCAATGTGGCTTGCTCTGAATATCCTTCATTATATGGGACTATTTGGCTCGTCTTCAGGCTAATCTCAAGGGGGCCTGTTCTGTAGTTTAGCCATAAACTACATTTTGATGTGGTACTGGGGGGAGATAAGCACAATGTTTACCTACTCTGCCATCTTGACCAAAAGTTCTTCCTTGCAATTTATTTGTGGAAAAAAAAAAAATCCCATCCATTGTCCTTCAGTTTTGTTTTGGAATTTGTTGATTGCATCCCATGGTGCTGTTTCACACGTTCCCCTGTCCCTTGTATTTCCTATAAACTGGTAGCTATGGGAAGACCCCACTCTAAAATGTAGTCAGTGGGGTTGGCATGGGTGCCGGAAATCTCTACTTTTCCTAAGACCCCCGGGGTGAGTCTGTTTGCCTCATGTCTGGGAACTGCCAACCCATTTGACTCTGCCTGTAACCACAAGTCAGCCTCAGTCACAGTGAGTATCGGTGACAGACACTAAGTTTCCAATCTCCAGGGGTGGGCAGCGGGGCGGGGAGGTCACTGCAAGAAGAGGCATGCACTGTCTTTTGTGGGTTAGCTGAGACTCACGGAGGGAACTTCTGGGGATCCACAGTGTACACCTCCCTCCTCTAACCCAGGTTAGGGACACTTATGTGATCAGGGCCTTCTCTGGACTCGAGGGTATATGTAAGGGTGGGGGGAGCAACGGTCTTGTTACTGTGGTCCCTGAGGACCAGTGTGTGGTCCGCAGGGTAGGTGACTTCAGCCCGAGGGCTACAAGCTGCTGACAGTGCCCCCTTCTGCTCTGGGCTGCTGAGGCAGGTGGGCCTCTGTTCTTATCTGCTATTTCCCCTCCCCCACTCCCCAGGACCAACTGTCCCCCAACTGTCGAGACATTCCACTGCCAACAGCCAGCACCTCAGTGCCACGGCACGCAGCGGTCAGAGCTGTCTTTCCGTCGTCTTCATCAGATCACTCCACTACCCTACTCTATGCCGACCTGTGACTTCTTATCCCACTTAAGAGCCACACTCCTCACCATGGGTGACTCGGTCACTACAGCCTGTCTCATAAGCTACCGCTGCCAGTGCCTCTTCATTCTTTTCTCTTTCCTCCCCTACACCTTGGCCTGCTGCCTGTCCTCGACCTGGCCTCATTCCTGCCTCGGGGTCTTTGCATTTATCGCCTGGTCCTCCAGGAGCGCTCTTCCCCCAGCTCCTATCACGACCGACCCATCGCTCGCATCTCCACTGAAAACGCCCCTCCTCAGAGAAGCCTTCCCTGGCCACCTCGGGTCACCTAGCTCCCCCGCATCACGCCAGCCTCTCTCCTATTCTACTCTTCTTTACAGCAATTGTCATTATTTGAAATTATATTGTCGACTGGCTTGTCTCATTCTTCTGCTTGTGGACGTTTTGAGGGGAGAAGCTTCAGTCTTCTCAGTCACCAGAACATGTCGAGCGACAAGCCCAGGTGCTCAATGAATACTGGAGTACATCAACGCAGGGATGCACTCATGGATGAAAACGGCGTTTTTCTCAGTTCTGCCTCTACACACTCATGCCCCACAGGGAAGTACTCATTGGTTTCAGCCTGAGTCCTGCCCCAATTTGCACTAGTGTCACTGCAGAAGCCACCGGAAGCTGTACGCAAAGGTCCTTTGGGGAGGCAGAGGGGCTTATAGGACCAGGTACCCGACATGGGAACGGACTTCACAGAACAAGGAGGTCTGGGGCCTCACATTGGACAACTGGATTTCAAGTCCAATGCCGGCTTTCACAGAAAATTACTGATAGTCAGGGACCCCACTGAGGATAGACAGGCTGGGGCTCAGAAAGCAGGTGAACCCTGGGGGATGGGGGCTGCCGCTCGACACTTTGCAGCGAATGGGGCTTCCCAAGCCTCTCTGTTCTGCTCGGAGCCCTGGACTGGAGGCCCCCTGAGTTAGCACCCGCTGCCTCTTTCAGTTTCAAGAAGCCCCGCTCTTCCTAGTTTGTTTGGTGCCTCTAGCAATGACTCAGGGCAGGAGCCCGCCCGGGAGACGGTGTGGGCCCCTGCTAAGGCCACTCTGGACACTCTCTTTGCTCCTGGATCCCACTTGGTCCCCAGAGTGCAGACTTCGCTTTCTTCTGCCCCAGAAGGGGCTCGACTGGAGAGAGGGGAGGAACGTCAAATTTTCTGCCAGGCCGGCTTCAGCCCTGCGGTGTTCGGAGCGGCCTTTCATTTCAAACCTCAGCTTCTGAGGCTCCTTGCCCATGACGGTTCAGTGTGGAGGGAGGCTCCTGGCTGAGGAAGACTTGAGACAGGAAGGCTCAAGCTGTCACTGCCAGTGGTGGGCAGCGGGGCTCACTGCAGGAAGAAGCATCAGCGGTCTTATTGGAGTTAGAAGTCTGCTGGAGTTTTACACAGCCAGCGAGTTTCTGTGGGGTCAGCCTCTTGTCATCGTGCTTCAGTTGCCGACTTTTGGGGTTGGACCAACCAAGGTCTTTGTCCGATTCTTCCATGGGGCAGCTTCTCCTGAGTGCTCGTCTGGGCACTGGCTTTTCCGCTTCCTCCTTTGCTCGGGCAAGCTTCCATGGGGTCAGCCTCTGGCCGTCAGGCTCCATTCACTGAATTTTGGGGCTGGGCAACCGAGGTCTTTGTCAGACTTTTTCACAGTGCCACGTCTCTTGGGTGCTAGTCTGAGGACTGGCTTGCCTGTTTCACCTTTGTTGTGTTGCCCAAAGGGCCTGCCCGCAGACCCGATGCCCACCAACTAGGCAGGATGTCTCCCCATGCCCTCCCACTTGGGTTTCTCCACTCCTTTGGTGGGGGATATGGGAGTGACCAGGTGTAGGAGTCAGTGCTGCTGGGAAGAAAATCAGAACGGATCACCTGTGCTGTACACTGTCCTGCCAGGACATCCGCTCTCTCGTGTCTCTCCCGGGTCCCTGCTGAAGCCATCTAATCTGCTTGGCACAGCCCTGGCCTGTCCCTTCTGTGAGTCCCCTCAAGAAGGGCTGTGGGCCACAGAAGCCATTCTGTGGGGCCTCAGGCAGCAGCAGCCGGGCCCCTGAAAACTTCCCCTGTCCCAGAGAAAACAGACCCCACCAATAACTGCAGTCAGGATCCCCTCCACCTCTCCTGCCACAGAGGAAGGACTTCCTACAGATGGTCACTCCTGGGGCTTTAAGGAAGTGCCTTTGACGTTTTGGAAAACAATCTAATGTAAACCGTTTCTTAGCCTCCTGACATTAGCCACTGCTCTCAGGTCCCATTCATACCGCTTTTTTCCAATCACACTGAGCTCTAGCCCTCTGGTACTGCTACCTAGATGAGAGAGAGGCCCCCCAGTGAGGCAGAGGGACCAGGGGCCCTGAGCGAGGCTCTGGCTACCAAGTCTAGGCTTCCATCCACCCAACTTCCTGGGACACCACTTCCTTGGCCCTCACTCTCAGAGCCACCTCGTGGCTCCCCCCGGTTTTTCAGGTCTTCCCATGGATGGAGCCCACCCCTATCCCTGGCACTCAGCAGCTGAGTCAGGGATGTGTCTGACGGGACCCCCGTGGATGTCTATATGACAGGGCAGTGAAGGTGACTGACTGGCTTCGAAAGAGAGGTTCATGAGCCTTGACTATTCCTCAGCAAACTTCTCCATTTGTCATTTGCCAACAAAATGCACTTGACTTTGGCTATGAGGCCAATCAGTAAAGGGTCTGAACGAAAGCTTTGTGTAGCCCAAGGGCATGGTTATACTGAGAAAGATGAGAACCTCTCCGGACACTTGTCCGGACATGGTATTATACTTGTCCTCTGCAGTGAGCGGAGCACCTTGGGTCTCTGAGGGGGTTCCCAGGCCACTGGCATTAAGTATAGCTAGGGTAGTTCTCAGGTGTGATGAACAAGCCGAAAAGGACCATGTGGCAGCCAGGTGAGACTGTGTGCACACCAATACCTCCTGTACAGATGCCCAGCCTAGGCCTGCCTGCAGTGCTGCACTCCCAGGGGACAGGGGACAAGTGACAGTGGATATACAAGATCCAGTCAATCGTCTCTCAGGCAACCTAACAGACTGGTGCCCTGTAGAGAACTGGTGGGGAAAGTTCCCCCGGGACACCACGTTTCCCAATTACCCTGCCATGCAAATCATGAGGTCATCACCACCCAGTGAGGTGACATAAGGAATCGGTGACTTCAGGCTCTCGGGGTTTTATGATGAGCAGGCTGGAGGTCCAGGGGCACCCTACCCTCACACCTGGCCCTCCCTACCTATGCTCTAGTCAAGTAGCCACTCCCTGTGAAGCACGCCTGTGGGCTGGCACAGCTCGAGGGACTACAAGAAGGCAAGAGAACCCCACATTCTGAGATTAGCATGAGAAGCAAGATTAACCGAGGCCAGGTTTACGGCACTCACCCTGGGTATCCAACAGCTGGAGAGGCTGAGATTGGTGTGGGCTGGGGAACCCAGGAAGGCTCCTTGGCAGTGGGCCTGAGGGCAAGTGAGAGTTGAACCCGGGGAGCGGGGAGGGAAGACGTGTCAGCTGAGAAGAGTAACAGCAAAGACACGTTCTTCTTGGCCGTGAACTGCCTCAAATGTCAATTCACAGAACCGTCACATTTTTAGAACTGAGCACCAAAAAACCAAGAGGTTTAACGGCCTGCCCAAAGTGGTCCAGGGAGCGGAGAGGTGTACCGCCCAACGGGGGGGCTTCGCATCGGGGCTCTGAGTTTATAGCTGATAGGAAGGTAAGGACAGGCTCGTCACACTTCACAGTGATGCTGGGAGAGGCGTAGAAGGATCTCTAAGGCCAAGTGAGGGTCCTGAACAACATCACAGAGTGGGAACGATGGGTCCACTTTAACACAAAATTGAAACACATGCATGACAGAATGACATAATACAAAATGACGAGCCAGTCCACACACTCTTCCTCCACTTCCGAAGGACAGTAAAGAGTAAGGACACCGCCATAAACAAAGAAGACAGGGGCGCGGCAGCGGCCCGGGTGAAAGCCATGGGTGGGACTGGGGAGAGGCGTCATTTAAAAAACGACTTAGTGCAACTCTGTCCTTCGCACGATCGGGCCCACAGAAAGAAATCAGATTTGGGGTGCGAAACGGTGTGGCCAAAACCTTCCTAGCAATGCGAGGCGAGTTTCCTTAGGAGGGTGACCCCTGTCGCTGACCTGTAATAAGCAAAGGTGGGACACTTGCTGCCGGGGCTGATGCAGAGGCAATGAATGTGTCCAGGCGGTAGGTGGCCTGGGCTGCCGTTTTAGGAGCTGGGTAACCCCGGCTGAGAACCGTAGCCCCTCCTTTCACTCCCGAGTTGCCTGAACGAGCATGGTGTATGTTCGGACAACGTCAAGACTAACTGGAGATGACTACCTTTAGGAAGTACTAGGAAGTAAAATGTGAAGGGGAGGTTCTGGAGGAGGTCCGTCCTGGCAGGTGAGCCGGCACAAGACCACTCAGATTCTCCAAGGCTCCAGAGAGATGACTCGCCTGGGAGCACCCTTCTGATCTGGTGGGGACACCAATACCTTCTCAGAGTCTGGCTGGGCCTCTGGGGAAGGCAGAATAGCACAAACGAATGATGTATCAGCTTAACAGGGCTTGGGACGGACCTGGGGATCCACAAAACAATGTAAAAATACCTGCAAGTGAGTTCTTGGGCCAACCCTCAGGAAGCACCCAGATCTGGAGTGGGGCTCGGGAACCTGCACTTTTAAATAGGCTTCCTGGGCCGTTCTGACACCGTGGTCCATGGACAGTGAGCCAATTTTTGTCTCAACTGGGTGGTTTTTGAGAGTTAAAGGGTCAATATTAAAAACTGTTCCAGGCACAGATGTGAACAAGGACTGCTCAAGGAAAGCAGAGGGGCACAGTTATTCCATGCACGAATCGCACTGGACGCAGCCCAGCACGGCGACGAAGAGCACCGCCCTGGGCACAGGCGGGCCAGATTCTGCCCAACTTGCTGTGTGACTCCGAGCAAGTTCTCTTACCCCTCGGAGCCTCAGTCTCCTCACACGGAAAAGAGAGCTTGACCGCACAGTTACGACAGTGTTCTCTTTTGGCAAACGTTGCCCTGGGCCCATTTATGTTCTCTACAGCCTTATCCTTTAGAGTGTGCAAGTATTTTATGTTGTTTTGTGGAGTGTTATACTTGACTCTCAGCTATTCATTACTTTAGACAAGGCTTCTGTAATGTTGCAGAGTCTGGAACCTAGGAGACAGTGAGAGGATGCTATATGCTTATTTTGCCAGTTTGGTAAAACAAACTTCCCCCCTTCTCCTCTTCCTCTGACACTGAGAGATAGGGAAGAAAGGCAGAGATGGAAAGTGTACACCCAGCAAGACCTCTGCACAGTCTACCTTTTCTTCTTGAGCCAGGACATCCCAGAGAGACCTCACCGAGAGAGCACATGCATTCCACAGACATTGTTGGTGCAGGAAAATTTCTCTCTACTGCTAGTCACACCTCCATTCCCTTCTCGTAGGGGCTTAAACGATGTTTTGGGGGCTGGCAACAAAATCTAAATGTTGACAAACTAAAGCATCAAGTGAAAGAGCCTCTGTCCTTGGTGTGGCAGTTGGGAGTGTGAGTTTTTTCAGTCCAATGAATCCTGCAAATCAAAACCACAGTGTGTTATCGCCTCACCTCTTAGACTGTTGGATATTACCTTGCACCTATTATAAAAAAAAACAAAAATGAAAAACAAGAAATAACAAGTATAGGCAGGGATGTGAAGAAAAAAGAATCCTTGTGCACTGTTGGTGGAAAGAGTATGGAGGTTCCTCAAAAAAACAACAGAACTATGACAGATCCAGCAATTCTACTTCCGGGTTATGTATTAAAAAATAGCAACACACACACACAAAAAAAAGGATATATGTGCCTCCCTGTTCAATGTGGCATCAGTAACAATAGCCCAGATATGTAAACAACCTAGCCACCCCTCAATGGGTAAATAAAATGTGGTATTTACACACAATGGGGTATTATTCAACCATAAAAAAGAAGGAAAGTTTGCCATATGTGACAACATGGACAGGCCTCAAGGACACTGTGCTAATAAGCCACACAGACAAAGACAAAAACCAAGACCGAATGGTCTCACACTTATATGTGGAAATGTCAAACCAAACCACAAAGAAACGGAGCTCACACACACCATGAAAAGATGGGCGGCAGGCGGAGGCAAGGGGGCAAGGGATGAGAGAAATGGATGAAAGGGGTCAAAACTTACATCCAGTTACACGTACAGCACGGTGCCTACAGTTAATAGCACTGTACTGCATATCTGGAAGTTGCTAAGAGAGTAGATCGTAATAGTGCTCATCACAAATGACAGTCGCTAACTAGGCTGTAGGGATCATCTTGCCATGTACACAAATATTAAATCATGTTGTACACTGAAACTAACATAATATTATATATCAATTATATGGCAATCAAAAAAAATTTAAGAGGATAGAAAGGCAAGCCACAGACTTGAAGAATATATTCACAAAGGACTAGTATTAATTACATATATATAACTATTAAAAATATATACAGCCCTGGCCAGGAGCTTAAGTTGGCTGGAGTGTCCTCCCATGCAACAAAAGGTTGTGGGTTCAATCCACAGTCAGGGCACATACCTAGGCTGCAGGTTCGATCCCTGATTGGGGCGCATGCTGGAGGCAACCAATCAGTGTTCCTCTCTCGCACTGACGTTTCTCTCTCTCTCTCTCTCCCTTCCTCCCTCTCTAAAATCAATAAACATACCTTCAAGTGAGGATATATTTTCCTATATATCAGTAGTATAAAGAATTTTTTTTAAGTTTAAAAGTATCAGCAACCCAATTAACACACAAGAAAAAGATCTCAGTATCATTAGTCATCAAGAAAATGCAAATTAAAACCACACACAGAACAGTCATACCTATCTGAAAGGTTAAAGTGAAAAAAGCTGATAATACTAAATGCCCCAAGCATGCGGAACAGCTAGAACTCTCATATATTGCTGGTGGGTGTGCAAAATGATGCGACTGTCTTGAAGCTTTTTATGTAATTTTTTTTAAGTTAACATACACCTACTTTATGAGCCAGGAATTCCACATCTAAGCATATGATCCAACCAGAATGAAAACATATGTCGACACACGCACTTGTGCAGTAAGGTTTACTGCTAAAAAGTGTCAACGCGTCAACATCCCGAATGCCCATCAACTGGACAGCAGATCAATAAATGGTGGTATCTTCATATAATGGACTACCCTCGGAAAAAAGAAAAACCACCAAGACATGAGGCAACAGCAGGGATGGCTCTCAAAACACACGCTGAGCCAAAAAAGGCAGCCACAGAAAAACAAACTGCGTTGATTCCATTGACATTTAAGTACCAAGAACAGGTCAACTTGCCTATGTTGACATGAGTCTAGAAGCGTGGGAACTGACTGCAGAGGAGCAAGAGAGACGTTCCGGAAGTGCCCTACCTCTTGATTGGTGTGGTAGTCACTGGGATGTACACAATTATCAAAACTCATCAAACTAAAAGGAGTTTATTTTAATGTAGAAAAACTACACCTCAATAAAAATACCGATAGGTTAAAAAAATAAAGACGTTGTTCCCATTCCTTAAGTCGCGCTTTGGCAGATGTTGGCAACAGGTAAAATGCGCGGTCACAAGGTCGTGGGGCGGTTTTCTTGGGTTCACTGGGGGGCATGTGTGAGGGCTGTGGTTACCAGCTGGGGTGGGCCAACAGAAAACGGCTCCTGAGTCGCGTCTGACACGCCCCCTGTAGGGTGCTGGCCCTCTGCTACGAGGCCAGAGTTGTACCATCGGCTTGGAGACTCAACGCAGACGATAACGGGAGAAAGTGACAGCAACCAGCCCAGAAAGAGGCGGCGAGAAACAAATCCGTCGTGAAACTCACAGGCAGAAGACAACCACACAAAAGCAGAGACAATTAATCACATTCCCGTCAGATTTAAGAAATACAGCCATACACAAAATAGCTCAAGTGCAAGATTTTACTAAAACAGAAGCCAAGTTCTTCCAGACCACCCCTTTCTGGTTCATCTTATCAAGAAAACCCACAGAGTGCATAGCATTGAACAAATGTACTCAAGAATAGCATATCGGAGACTTAAGGGTCCTCAAAGCAAGTAAATACAGAGTGGAGCAAAAACAGATTTATAGTTTGTTTACATGGAAGACAACACAACAGTTAATAAATAATAATACAAGAATCAACTCTATCTTTCACATACTCACAACTGTAAACCAACTTCTGCCCACCCTCTATTTAGCCATTTTCCCTCTCCCTAGCAACAACGGTCCATTTCTTCATTCCTAAAGATGCAACATGGGAAGGACAGGAAGCCCCGAGAGTGGCCACCACTGTTCTCCAGTGGACATCATCCAAGAATGCCACAATGTAGAGTTCTATGCTCTGCACACCACCACCACGCTTGATAAAAAGGAGATCCTTATTATTTTTTTCCTTTTAGGTCTTAATTAGCTTCTTGTGTTAAACTACAAACATTATCATTGGAGCACACACGCTGAGACAGACAAATTGGAACACTGGTTGCCAGCCTGGGAGGGTCCCCGGGGGTTAACTGTCACCATGCTGATGTGGACGGTGCTGCTAAGTGCGCTACCGGTCGCCCCGGAAAAACTCAGCCAGCTCACACCTGTCATTAAAAAATAAAAAAGCAGAGGGATTGTATGAGGGAGCTCGTGTGAACCACATGGCCCTGATCTCAGAAACCCGGAGGTCAAGTGCTTGTAAATATTTCCAGTAACCCGTATCATCAATTCTCCTTTCTGAGTAACAAGGAGACCCACTTTTAACTTGGCGGTTTGCGTGAGTCATTATCTCTGGGGCTGGCATTTTCACAGGATATTCCATCCTTGCAAATGCTCTGACTAAAACGCTTTTGTTGATTTTAAAAGCGTGAAAACACTGTGATTCAGTTAAAATGGATGAGTTTACTTTTAAAGAGTCGGTAAAACAAAAATCTTTCAAACAAGGGCCAGGGAGCCTAGCTAACAATCTCTTTTGTCCCAGGGGGATTTGCGGGAGGGAGTGGGGGAAGGGGTCAACACACCATAGAAATCTCAAAATGACAAAGTCATTGTTCGGTGAAAGAGGCTGGAATGCTTTCTACACACTTTCTCTGACATCTCCACACAATGAAATGCAAGGGTCAGTGGTACTGAGACAAGTAAAGGCGGTTCCACTCTCTTGCTCCTATAAAAGCAAGTGACCCGACCCATTATACCCGAGTCTTAGGGTTGCTTTGTTCTCAGTATCCAGATGCGGCAGCTTTTTCTTCTGCGCTCTCCCTCTGGAAAGAAATAACTGAGGACACCTCCTTCCCATTTTCTTTCTCGCGGGCATTTTCACTTCATAAAGCTGCAGTCAATGTGTTTTGTGTGTGGTGAGGAGGGAATGACATGTCCCGTGGTGGTCCCCATCACTGCCTGCAGTGGTGGCTCAAGTGGCCTCAGGATTAGCCCTTTGTGTTCCAAGAAAGAATATGAAAAGTCAGTTATTGAAGCTCAGTCAAGCTGTTGGTTTTTTTTTCTTTTTTTTTCCTTTTTCTTTTTTTTTTTTTTTTTGAATGAGGGTGTGAGGGGAAGAAAGGTTTTGCAATTCAGTTTTCCTCAATAAATTGTGGCATTTTTGCTGAGGGCAGCTGTGTGTGAGTTCACATGCTCATAGCAGTCCCCAATTAAAAAAAAAAAAATTTTTTTTAAATGCCTAAATCCAACTTCCACATTCTATCCTTCACTCTGCCTGTTTTGCTAGTAGAGAGGCTTCTTGGAAGTAATGATTTTAATGGCAAGAATTCTGGATAATTAAGCCTCCTTATTCAATGTTATCTAGGACTTTGCAACTTTTAGAAATTGTATGGAAATGTGAAATATTTGGTGCTTAAGAGTTTGTTTTGAAACAGCCAATTCTAACTCAGTGAGTCTATATGGGAAAAAGTCCTTTAAAATCCTTAGGGATGATAAATCCAGAATCTCTGGGATGTAAACTCTCACTGCAATATTCATGGGCCATAGAGCTATGATATCTGGAACACCATTGGTCTCAGTAGCGTATTCCGAAGTTTCTCCTGAAAACAGAAAGCATCAAAGAATGAACCAGATCATCAAATACTGTCAGGTTCCCAGTAAACCTGGGGGCCCTGGCACTGCCCCCAGCAGAGTCACAGCCCAGCAAAGCCACAGTGACGCCCGGCAAGGAACAAGGTGGCCTGCTGCCCGGTCCTGACAGGCTGATGCAGATGCTGACTGGAACCAGTAAGGGAAGAGGAGGAAGTCCTCTCCCACAAAGACCTTTCCCAGTGACCACAAATAGGAGACAACTCTACACACACCAAGGTCCTTTTCAGAAGCAACTATGGGTGCAATTCAGGGGCATCACGTGTGGGCAACACCTACCAGTTATTGGCCTTGACGATTTTCAGTGAAGTCCACCAACGGGGAATACTAACAGCTCCAAAAAAGACAGACAGGAATGCACATTCTTGTTTTCCCTTAAAACCACACGGTGGGCAGCCACTTACCTGCTCAAAGACCTTGGGTGGGGCACAGCTGTCTATAGGTTCAACTATAAATTCCTTAGAGAACTTTTCCAGACCATGTAAAATGTAGACCCTGATTCACTGAAAGCCCTAAGTAAACCTACGTGTCCCAGCCATGTGGGTTACGGTTTAGAGGTGCAACAAGCCACTCGATCTGACGGGGGTACAGCAGCAACACAATTGTCTCCCTGAGGTCAGGTGTTTCTGACTACAAATGTGCACACACATATACGTGTAATACTGCACTGACGAGCTCTGTTGTTCAAAATCAAATATATCACAACTCCTATTTTCACTCCACAGAAAAGAATGGTATTGCCTACAATACGAAATCTTGAAATTGGGAGTTTAGATTCTTTATTGATAGTTTTTCCAGAGTATTCAAATTTTAAACTGTTACTTGGCCATTTCATTTTTTGTTTGTTTGTTTGTTTGTTTTGGAGAGAGGCAAAAGGAGGAAGAAAGAGAGAGAGAGAGAGAAACATCAATGGGTGGTTGCTTCAATGCACCCCCCACTGGGGACCTGGCCCACAACCCAGGCATGTGCCTTGCCTGGGAATTGAATCGGCAACTCTTTGGTTCACAAGCCGGCACTCGAGCCACTATGCCATACCAGCAAGGGCCCATTCCCTTTAATTAAACCACAAGGTACATTTTTTTCCATAAAAAAAAAATGACAGATTTATTGTAGGCAGTTTGTACATTACTTCTAGGATAGAACAATTTAACTTTTAACTTTAGCATAGCCATGCCACTTTCTACAAAGAATGCACTTCCAATTGCTAGTATTAGTACAATGTAGAATCACCCATTGTTCATAACGTCTTAACGTGAAGTTACGCTACTACTTTTAAACAAAGCCTCAAGAACTGTGCATTTGCTTCCATCACAGCCAATGTCCTTCCTTGTTCACACACTACTCCAACAGGGCCGCGTACGGCACGCCGCCAACAAACGTGCATCAGATTACGAGGACATACAGGCCCTGCTTCCTGAGTGTTCTAATGCTCATGCCCAAAAATGAGAGACGATTTCTCTGGCGCTAGGGTTTGAGGCCGGGTGTATCATGAAGCCAAGGAGGAAAGTTCTTGAAAAGACGAGCTCTTAGGCTAAATTTTACCAGCCAGCAAAAATTTCCAAAAGCGTTTTTGGAGAAGTGAAAGTAGGTCTGCACACGATGAATTCTAAAGCCAGAGAAAATAAAAGGCTGGTACCAGAATTTCCAATAGATTTTTCGTCTCAGACACCGTGGGGTCACACTCTATGAGCACTTCTATGACTTTTGCTGGGGAAGAGGTGTAGATGCCAGATGACCGATAATTTATTATTAGAGGTTCTGCCCGGGACCTCCCTCAAGGGAAGACTCTCATTATGTGACAAAAAACCAGACAAAAAGCAGCTTGCCTGTCCTCAGGGTGCATAATGAGTAAAACTCAAATATGTAAACATATTTACATTTAATGTTTATCTCTCCCATTTATCACTCACTAGCTGTGCAATTCTGGAAAAATTATGTCACTTCTCTGGGCCTCGTTTCTCTCAGCTGTAAAACCAGCACAGTAACTGGATGGACCTCACGGCGTTGCTGGGAACATGAAACAAAAGATGATACAAATACAGGAACCAAAAAAAAAAGTGAGGCTTGACACCCAGGAAGCCATCACTAAACGCTAGCCAGGATTCCTGTCACGGATGGGTAGTTTGGGCTGTAAGGCGCTCTATGTGCTGACTCTAAAACTCCTAGATCAGGGCCACTCCACTGTATTTAGAAAGTCAAGATATCTGAAGGGAAAAATTGAGTGAATTCAGCTTTGCGAAAAAAATATCCTACCTCGCCCTTATTTTCATAGCACCTCAGCCAGGTACGGTCGGGAGTTTCAGAGCCACTGCTCTGAAAAGGAGGCTAAGACGCCCACCTTCGTTGCAGAGACCGACTTCCCCGTCTGCGTCTGAACGATCTGCAGAGACCCACTTCCCCGTCTGCGTCTGAACCATCTACAGAGACCCACTTCCCCGTCTGCGTCTGAACCATCTGCAGAGACCCACTTCCCCGCCTGCGTACAAACAGCTTGCATGGTCTCAATGACTTAACAGCCAGGTCCTGCCTGGCCTGCCTCGGCTTACAAAGCTGTGCTGCGGATGAGGGGACACTACAGAAAACAGCCCCAGGGTCTTGCCTTCCAGGGATTTCGCATATACTGCTGATATAAGACATGTAAAAATTCCTTCAAAACAATCCCATGAGAAGTATCAACTAAGTACTACACATTTTTTTTTTTTTCAATCTAACACATGAACATGATGGTTCCCTACTTAAAAGCCCAGAGTGTGCGCTTTGCACCCAGAATAGAACCGAAACCCCTTAACCTTGGCCTGGGTAGCTATGCGGTCCAGTCCTTTGTACGTCCCAAGCCCCCTCTTCCTCCCCTCCACTCGGCCTTCTCTGTCCCTGGGAGCGTGCCACTTTGTTCCCCTCTCGAGCCTCTGCACCTGTTCTTACTCCTTAGCATGCTCCCTGCTGCCCACCGGCCCCCAGAGCTCTTTTGCACGGCTGTTTCCTTCTTTCTTTGACTCGAATGTCACCTGTTTCCTGGCCGCCATGTTTGAAGCAGTCTCCACCATCACTGCAACACCTGCCTCTCCGCGCCCTAACAGCCACCAGAATTATGATGGAAACTCACCTGTTTACTACCAGTCTCCCGAGAATTCCCAGAGGCCCACACCCAGCTCGCCGTTCTACACAGCACGTCCCAGGAAAGTGCCTGGTGCACACAAGAAGTGCTCACTAAATACAGAGGCTGGCTGGCTGGCTGGCTGGAAGTGAGGCTGAAATGTACTCAGCACAGAATGAGGCCCATTGTTACAAGGTGCCCTCTTTTCATAGGACACAGAGCTTGTTTTATTGCAGAATAGAGTGGTTCTTCCTAACAGGGAAGAGAGACTTACTGGTCCTTAAAGGATGAAGAAACAATTTGAGGAGGAACTAAAGGTGTGCAAACACACCCACACTCACACACACAGCAGCACATCAAGAGTCAGTGTAGCGGGCATGTCAAGTTTCCGGTCCGGAGCGGTAGGGAGGTTAAAGGGCTAGAAAATATGAATTTCACTCTCTAGGCCGGGGCTCCTTTGTAACACAGATCTTCAGCAAACGAAGCAAAACAAACCTACAGAGACAAACAGTATCTAAGACGGTGCTGCACGGCGAGAGACGGCTGAGAGTCCCTGCTCCCCGGCCAGCCTCGGGGGAAGTCGGAATCTGATGATCCCTTGAGGGGACTCACCCACCTAGGACATATCGGGAGTTTCTGGGTCAAGGGAGGAAATATACTTAAGCTCCCAAAGAAGCAAGGTGCACTGGCATCTGAAAGCAAAGAACAAAGGCAACCGCCAATCCCCGAGGATCGTGGGTGGGCCAGCCTGGGCACCACGGTATTCATCGAGCAAAAAAAGAACTAATAGAAGGCAGGGGTTTCTTATAATTATAAAATGTTAAATAAGCGATCTGAGGTCTCACTTAAGGGAATAGCAAGGAATAAGCTGAAGGAAAGTATATGGAATAAACGCCTTAGAAGTATAAGAAAAATGACATTTAAAATGATCAAGGCTCTCTTAAGGTTTATCAAATAGAGCAAAGAAAAAGCCGAACCATGAAAAATGAGTTTGAACACACTGGGCACTAACGGTACCCTTTTACACGAAACGGAACGACTCCCCCTCCGAGCGTCTCCCCCCCTTCTACCCCTCTCCCAGCTGCTGACGGAGAGAAGAGAGTGGTCCCCAAATGGAAACGTGGCTTCTGGCAGCATCTGCTGTGATCTTTTCCTCTCACCTCAGTTCAAAGGTCCTTTCCTAGAAGCTTTGCTGCGCCCCCAGACCAGGGGCCTTGGCGGCCTGCAGCGCCCACCCCCATCTGCCTTCAGGACTTCCTCTGTGCACTCTAACCTGCCAAACTCAGTCAGGGATTGACTTCTGAACAAGCCCCCACCCCCACCACGAGGGCAAGGCTTTGGGCCTCACTGACCGCAGCATCTGAGGACCACAACTTTAGCCCTTGTTTACTGCGGAGAGGGTGGAGAGAGGGCCTACTACCACCATCATCACACAAACTTACAAAACCCAACGACCCAGCGACACCTCCCCGGGCGCTACATTCCCAGTGGGCCTGGCCTCTGAGTCAAACCCCTTCTGAGAGCAGTCGGTCCTCCTCTCAGCTCCCGCCACTCCTCTTCGATGCTCATTCGGTCTTTGCAGTCTGGCCCCCTTCCATCCTCAACCTGCTCGGGCTGGTCCCCAGACACCTCCTCACAGCCAAATCCAATTGACAACTGCCCGCTGACGCTCTCTCCTTTGCATTTAGCGCACCTTTCCTCCTCTGGTTTCCTCAAAACTGTTCCTCCTCTTGTTCTTGTTGTTCATTCTTTGGGTCCTCTGCTTGCCCCCCACCCAACTCTGTTTTCCCGGTAAATATCGAGGTTTCCATAGAGTTCTGATCCTGGCCCCTAAAAACGCTTCCCTCTCGCTGGGCAATCTTAACCATCCTCAGAGATTCAACGACTACCCACTCGGGGAAGAACACACAGGTTCCACTCTCATCCCAGGCCGCTGTCTTCCACGCCAGACCCGTGCTTCCAACCACCCACAGGGGTCTCCGCCGGCACGCCCCCAACTTCCTCAAGATAACTGACGGCAGAGCTTCATCAGATCTATGTCATGCTAAAGCCTCATCCATTCTCCCACACGGTCTCCTTCCCATTAGAACTTACACCCGGCACTGTGACTGCTTTCTGTCTGTCTCTTCCAGGACAGTGTGCTAACTGCAAAGGAGACAGTTAGTGGCCCTCTCCTGGGGTTAGACGGGGGGTTGAACTTCATGGACTCCACACCCCCAAGCCCAACATGGCGCCCAGCACACAGGACAATGAATACTTATCAGGCAGACAAAGATAAAGTCTCCATCTTTTTCATCCCTACATCCCAGCACATAAGAAAAGCTGGCTAAGTGACTGGTGGAAAACACAAAAAGTAAGATGTCACAGGAATGAGAAATAACTGAAAGATTTACAAATCCAAGTATCACAGATATATAATAGAAATATTGTTTTCCTTTTGGGAGAAATTGCAAGACTTTCCATTATCTACCTAGTTGCAAATATATTCACAAAACAACATATCTGGTCATCGAATATCACAAACACACCTGTATTGTTAAAATTATTAATCATGAAATTAATTTTAATCATTAATAAAATTAAATGTAAAACATTACAAATATTACATGTCTATGGCAATTCTATGAATTACATCACTGTTTTAAAAAAACCAAAAACTAGATTTATGCTGCTGTATATTGTGCTATGGTATTAGGAAGTGAGACAAACACTTAAAAAATGCCAATTTTAATTAGTGCCTATATGTTTTTGCTTGTTTATTTACGCAAATACACTACTGTTGGAAGGCCAAAGCAGTAGTCAAAGAATTCCCCCTCAGTGATACCTCATATCTGAGGTCTAGATAAAGATCTTTACACTATTTATATTTTAATTCCCAATTTCATAAAGATATTTAGTTTTGACATGTGAAGAACTATGATCTAGCTTAAGTGACTTGGTTTTAAAACTATTGATAATACTCAAAGCTGTTATGATTTTTGAAAATGCAAACAAACAAAACGTGTTTGAACAACCCTTTGATAAGCCAGATATGTACTGCCAGCCACTGGCTAACTTATCTGATAAGCCCAGGGCAACCCTGAGACGGTTGTTATTTTGTATTGTATAAATTATTTCTTTCCTATGATATATTAAAAAACTTTCCTCCCTTCTGGCCTACCCTCCCCAAATGCGTTCTCAATCAAAAACTGGTCTTTCTGCCCTTGTCAGTGCGGCACAGGTGGTTGGAGCGCCATCCCACACACCAAACGTCTGGGGGTCCGATCTCCAGTCAGGGCACATACCCAGGTGGAGGGTCTGATACCCAGTCAGGGTGTGTATGGGAGGCAACTAATCAACGTTTCTCTTCCCCACTGATGTCTCTCTCTCTAACCCCCTTCCTCTCTCTCTAAAATCACTAAACACATTTTAAATGCCTTTTTTAAACTGGTCTATCGTCACTACCGTTCCACACCTGTGGTCAATTCAGTTACAAACCCCCACACACTGGCCCCACTGTTCCCGCAGCTCCCTCACTGGAATGCAGGGCAATAGCAAATGACACATTTCAAAATTAGCTGCATCACTGTATCATATTAGCATGGATATGAATAGTTAACCACCCCCCCCCAAAAAAAAAAAAACCCAAAACAAAACAAAACAAAAAAATGCACAAATGTCCAGCCACACAAATACAAATCTTTTGTTGAAGTCCAAGGGAGAAAGCTAGGTTAATAACTTTTATCTGACCAGAAAGTTTGCTCCCATTTGAAAGAAAACTTTCCTATCTCAGCCATTTGGTCAGTGGAGCAGTAAAACCTGTCCTGGATTTCTGACTTGCTACGGAATATCGCCACTCTAGCCATTATGGCGCAAACTGGAAGGCTGTGTTCCCTGGTCTCTCCCCTCAGCTTCTCAGCATCGCAACTGCTGGAACACGGTGAAGTTCCAATGGGCCACGGTTCTGAACTCTTACTTACAAAGCCAAAGAAACTATCAGCCTCACAGAAAACGGAGTCAAACATGCATGCTCTGGATTAAAAAGTTCACATGAATAAATGTAACTACATTAGTTCAGTATCTATTTGATTTTAATTCTCCAGAAAAGCATGAGCCTATGCATATTTTTAGGAAGGAAAAAAAAAACCATTAAACAGAGCAGTTTTAGTTTGAATATTCTAATAAGTGGAGAGCTTAACTCCTTATTCACGAAGATATCTAAGCTCTGGATTTTGGTTTGCTTCCAATCTGTTACTATAAATCCTGCCACACTCTTTCTGGCTTAAGAATACTAGGAATGCAGATAGGTAAGGATCACTTTCTCTGCAAGATAACCCCAAGGATAAATTCACAAGGGAATTCCCAGTCCTTGTTAGACTCAATTGCTTGCATTGCCTCCACTGATACATTCTGGACTCCCATTCTGTGAGCTGCTTGGAGCAGAGGGGGAGCTGCTTGTCACAGGGACCCCAGGAGTCTGATGAGAAACATTAAAATCGGGGGCCTCCTGATGTCCACAGCAGGTTTTGCTAATGACATTAAAAGCAAAAGCAGATGGACAATTTTCTACTCTCTCAATTCTGAAAGGGGCTAACAAAACTCTTGAGGAGGGTCAATGAGTAGGACAAAGTCATTTCCACTTCCGATGGCCAGGTCCTCGGGAGGGCTCTGTCATTCGCACAGGTGACATTCATGATACCTGTGTGCTGGACCTGACCGACTTTAAACATTTATTAGGGGACGGAGACAAAGTAGATCACATTTCCTTTAAAACACCAACATCCGCTCCCCCCTCAAAAAAAACCCAAACTAGATCGACTTCATAAATACGGCTCTGAGGTGAGCCAAGCTGATTGTCATTTCGACCTTGCTTTGCTTTAATTCCGGAGCCTATTAAAAATGTAACAAGTAACCCTCTTCATTCGGCTCAACTAGCAGAGCTAATAGGCTTCGAATTAATTTCCAGAAGATGGCTGTTAGAACTAACAGGTTTTAAGCATTTGGTTGATTGGGGAAAATGAATTGAATATAATGTATTTGATTTGGAAAATTAGTTTTCATTCTATGTGCTAACCATAAGAGTGTTTCTTTTAAGTTTACATGATTCCATTAAGAGTCCCAGAACACCACCAGGTTCTGTTCATCCTTGGAGCCCTATCCAACTTAAAAAAATAAAAATTTTTTTAAAAAAATCAAGTTACATTTGGATTTTTGTTGGCCTTTATTTGAGGGCAAGTGAAATTCATTTTTGTGGCTTTAATAAAAGCCTTTGCTTGCTAATAAAGCAACAGGCCCCCAAACTTCAAAATGACCCCTGTGATGCGTCAGTCAAAGAAGCCCCCTCATTTGGTGAGTGCAAATCCTCTGGAGAAAGCCTTCCGCACAGAGTGAGATGAACCAGTTCCTGCATTGTTTATGAAGTTTCACTTGATTCCTCCTGACAACCATTTACACAATGAATGTTGGGAAATGTCCCTCAAAGAATCAACAACACTGGCAGGGATCAGAGCTTTTATATTTAGCTAATACTATCTTTAAAAGAAGAAAATATTTCTTCCTGAAGGGATTATGGGAAGCCTTATTAGAGACACCTGCAAACAAAGCAAGTGACAACAGATCTCTATCATAATTGATAACTGAGTTGTCCTTTATACAAAGCTGCTTTCTTTGAGACAATAACACAGAGATTTACCTATGCTGTCAGATTCAAGAAATCAGCTAATTGGGACTACTGGTATTCAACAATGGTGAGAGTCACCAAGATTAAGGGAGCAAATTTAAAAAAAAACAAAAAAAACAACCTTGTCCCTCAGGTTAAAGAAAAGCACAGTGAGCCTAGAATTTTCTCTCTTCAGGCTGAGAACGTTTTATACTAAAATCAGGTAGTATCTATCCCTGTTTCTCGATCCGTCATGCAAAAATCTGTGCATGACATGTTTTAGCTAACTACGTGCTACGCCCAAGCCAGCCAGCTTTGGAAACTCAACCTTGGCCTAGCTTACAGCTGCAAAGAAAAGGGACCTTCCATAGAATCTTTCAGAGTAATTAACGATCATGTCAAAATGTGACATTGTTTTAGTGGAAGATTGCTTCTTGGGGATAAATTACATAGCTAAACCTAGCAGGACATGTATATAACGTCAGTCTGCAGAAAAGAAAACAAAAGAAAATCAGACACCTTTGTATGCAGTATAAGTGCTCTGCCTGTCTCTAGCTTACGTCACATCGGTCAACAGTAGGTGCCCCTGCCGTGGGCTGGGCCGTCTGCAGTCAGGTGCTCACTGCTGAACTTCTCTGTGACTAACAGAGATCCCTGTAATCATCTCAGGCCTACGACGGATTTTTTTTTTTTTGGACATAGCTAATTTTCCAAACTAAGTAATCCTGGCTCCTCTTTCCTAACAGTGGCTCCAGAAGAGATAAAAAGGAGGGGTGGCCATCAGGATCAAGCAGTAACTGCACGCCCCAGCTGCAGCGTCCCTACTGCCTGGGCTTCAGGCGAGCTCAGGGTGACAGGCCTCTACCCTGGCACTGAGGAAAAGTGGGAAAGGTTCAAGAAGTGCAGGCAACAGCAGCTGTGATTTTAGAATACGTGCGGCCTTTGATGACTGCCTTTCATTTCCAAAATAAACAGCAGGAAATGAAGGAAAAAGTCCCCCCGGCCTGAATCGCTGAAAAGGAGACAGAATTAAACTACAGAAAAAACATCCCAATGAGCAACTACACTGAATGAGAAGATGAGAGATGAGATGACCCAACAGTTTTCTTTCAAAACCTCAAGTTCGCAAACAAAGCAAATGCTTTATAGAAGGTATTTCTGTGGGATTGTTGGTTTTCCTTAAAAAAGACACCTTAAGACTTAGAGCAATCTACATGTGAAAGAAAAGCTGCCTAGAAAAACAAAAAAAAAGACATTTTCTGAGATGACTTTGATCCTGTACTCAAATGATCACTGGCTTAATCAGACTTGCCTTTAAAGGCTTTGCATTGCAGTAAGTGCTCTCTATTGTCCTTGTTAATAAAGTATTATTTCACCTTATTATTACTAATCTTTTCTTTGTGAGTAACCGCACCTGGTTTTATCCACAAAAAGCGGCGCAGTAAATACAATGCATAATTTAGTTAATCTCGGCTATCTTTCCGTGAGAGGTGATTGTTTCTATATTATGAAATGTGCTCACAGTAAAGTGAACTCCGCGCCAGATACCTGGAAGGCAGGTGGAGAACCACTTACCAAGCATGTAGCTGCTCTGAACCAACTTTGACAGGATGGTGTAGCCACTCCTACACGCGAGGCATTACTCATGTTAACTTAGCCTCCAAATCGTCACCACACCTTTCTTTGACAAACATGGCCTTTCATGAAGACGACATGACACATCGCCGGGCTGCGAGGCCCACCCTGAGCCACCAGGAGTGGGCCCTGGAAAATGAGGGACTTGTTTTCCCGTGGAGAACTTGATGTTACTGTTACATTACCTGGATGAAATCTAGATATGTCAGAGGCAGCAAGTCATCCATATGCCCAATGTCTTTGGAGAAACGATTTAAAATTCTTCCTGCAAGAACAGGATATGAGAAATTACTCATTTCCCCAGATAGGTCCTTTAAAAGAAACAATTCACAAATAAATCAAAGCAATAGTCTAAATGCATATGTATTTAATATGTAACACATTTCATATGAAATAAGTCGACATCAGTGGTGAAGAAAAGGAAAACAGAATGATGCCTAGAGAGGAACGATAATACCACCAAATGGCAGTGGGCAGGGGTCTGAAATTGGACCATGATTTTTAAAAGACTAGGGGAAAAAAAAATCTTGTGACAGTATCTGGAAATGTCGGTGGATTTTAGAGGGTTCCCTCCTTTTAAATCCTGTCACACTGCAGTCCGAGTGCTACAGGTAAATAAACAATTGCATTTAAAATATGGAAGTTAATCCTAATGGTTACATTAATTTTGCTAAGTGGTGCTTCTCAAATAGTTGTGATTATCAACTTTTTTGTTTTGTCCCCCCAGGGTGGTTCCCGGCACCTCCCACTTGGGGAGTATCTGGACTCCAGCCATTTTCAAGCTGTGAGTTTATTTCTAGGGTAACAGGTTGTTATTTTCAGAAGTGCACTAAGCATGACAAACACAGACTGACTCAAACATCTAAGGAGACAAGGGCAGAAAAACAGAAATATTACTCAATGATCAAAGATCATTTCTTACCACTGATTTTATTTCCCCCCCTCAGAATCCAAGAAAATGGTATATCCTAAAGGCTTCAGAATCAGCAGCTCAGAACTAATTTCCAAGAAATATTTAGTCTTTCACAATGATTTAATGCAAAAAAAAGTTGAAGCCACACACACTCACAGCCTATTTCAGTGCGGGCCATTCTGGTGTACTTGATGCTTCAAGAAACCAGATGGAGGTGAGAGAGATGCAGGGCGCTCCTCCTAACGTTGGTCAGAATTGGCTTCCTCCAGAGGCCCTTCCTGCCACACCACCCCCCAGACCATGCGTGGCGAGAGGCTGGGAGCTGAGCTTCCACTGCCCGAGAAATGCTGCCTCTGCACTCCTCCCACAAGGCGCCTGGGCTCAGCCAGGAGGCACAGGGTGTGCCAGAGCGAGGAGCTGGGGCAACTGGAGGCTTCCGCGCTTGGCCAGGCCACGCCTTGGCAGGCTGAGCCTCAACGTTCCTGTCTCAGGCTTTGGAAACACAGGCTGCAGCAATGGTCTTTCAGCGACACCTTTGGCAGCCCCGGTGACAACTGTTCTTTAGCGGGTAAGCCTGAGGATTAAACGGGCTCGTGCATGTGAAAGAGCCCAGCCACGATGCCAAACAGGTGCTCAAAACCGAAACAAAAAACTCAAGGAGAGAAATTTACTAGTACTCAGGGGTTCTGTCGCATGTCACCTGGGGAAGTCCACCAGGCATCATCGGATGGTCGACTGACCAAAATACAGACTGCGATTCAGGAGCATTTGCGTGGAGTTTGAGATTCTGGAAGTTTACCAGGCTCCCAGGTGACGCCCTTCCACTGATTCCCAGGCCACAGTTGGAGGGACAGGGGATTCGGTTATCATCCAATCGGTCATACTTTTGGAACATTAACATCGGATGGGCAATGGTTCCCACATTCTTACGGGTTCGGTGGCCTACCTATTTTTTAACTTCTCAAAGCATCAGTAGGAAAATAAGGTATATACATCAAATGTTAAAAACATAGTTTAGATGCTTGTTATTTCTTCAATAGAAAAGTACAACTTTTTCACATACGCAGGACTCAGAAGCACTACAAGTATGGTTCAGCTTAAAAAATGAAAGCAATCTTAAAATGTTAAAAAAAATAATAAAAAAGCTACACAGTGATGAACAGCATGTGAAACCATGCCCTTTACCTTCTGCCTGATGTGAGAGCCTTCAGGTTTGAGACAGCACGGCTGGCAAAAAAACAACATACAAGGAAAACACAACTGAGAAACACCGTTCGCCTACAAGGTTACTATGATCACTGAAGTGAATGCCAAAGATGGTCAAAAACTAAACTCTCATTCACCAACGATCTGCGTGCAGAAAATGTGAGACTAGGAGGTTCAACGGTTACTTCCTCACTCTAAGAAACATGTACAAGAATGAATGGTCTTTGCAGAATATTTCATGTGGCTTTGCAATAGAGTGCTGTAATCAGAGCTGCGATTTCAAGTTCACGGCCTCGTAGTCATGAAGTTTTCTCAAAGGTCTCCCAATCAAATCCTTACAATAAATTCCCTTCACGCACGTGCCGTGCCTCTTCATCC
>PVJD01007665.1:0-81306 GCA_004026545.1 Mormoops blainvillei | reverse complement strand
CAACAGGTTCCCGCACTTGGGGCCACCCACACCCATGGGCAGCTCAATCAGGTCTGTTTCTCATCAGCCTTAAGGAAACCAAGGCTTGAGGCCGGCCAGCAGCCCTGTGGTTTTGGAAGTAAGAGGAGGCCAAGTCTTTGAGTTCCCAGGGCCTCTGCATTCCTAAGCCTGCACAGGCAAGTGTGCATGTATGTGAGTGCGCACGCACATGTGAACCGGCAGGTACACATGCACCGTGCGAACGCCCATATGCACATGCCTGCAGCCTGAGAGGGAACCCTGGGCTCAGGGGTGGCCTGTTACGGAGTTTGGCAGCCAGGGAAACAGAAGATCCTGGTTCGTGAAGGCCTCACGCTGGCTGGGCGTCTCCCAGCTCCATCGCTTCCTCCTTAGGCTGCATGGACTGGGACAGGGGAGGTCATTGGCTCCAGCATCAGCTCTCAAAAGTCCCCTCTTTCCTACCGGTCCTAGAGGGGCTTCCAGGCCCAGGAGGGAGCCTCATGAGGTATGAGGAGCCTCCATGGGGAAGCCTTCTCTGTCCCCCCAAAGTAGAGAATAAAACTGGTGTTTAAGGAGCACTGTCTTACAGGCACTAGCCTTGCTGGGCGGGGATCAGGCAGTGATGTCTGGGTTAGACCTAAACTGATCCCTGCATGGCACCTCCTCCCAGGGTAACTTCAGACAGGAGCTGACTCTCATGACAGGGGACAGGACTGGGGTCCCGCAGCCCCGGGGCCAGAGGGCAAAGGCATCAGGGGACTAAGGCTTTGGACACAAACCTAGTCATCTGGCCCTGCCTTTCCAGGGATTGAGCCAAACTGACCGTCCCAGTCTCCCCTTTCCCACTTGAATTTGGGGGCCCACGGGCTACCATAAGCTACAACCAGCTTTGAGATCCCTTTGGAAGCTGGGGCTTCCATCCCTACATGGTTCATCCAGGGCCAGCACAGTGCCAGGCACACCGCAGGTGCTCAATACACACTGAGTATGCCAGGGTACCCCTTTTGCTCCCCGTTCCTTTCTATGTATTCAGTTTCTTTCTCCCTTTCTTTCCTTTCCTATGTCTCAGACCTGGGACATCCCCCAGCACTGATGAGCCTGATTAGGACCCCTGGGGAGGGGCATAACTTGAGTTTCCGGGGGCTTCCCCATCAGAAGCAAATCCCCAAACAATCCCTGAGATGAGGGCGGTTTCTCCTCGGCCTCTCTGGGTCTTGAGGAAACAGAGGCTTGGGGGCAGCCGCTAGGATACTAACTTCCTGAGACAAACTCCCTTGGGGGAGGGGCTGGGAGGAGGATGCTGGGGAGGCCACTTGGGGATCAGAACTTCCCTCGGGGTCACTTCAGGCAGAGCCCCTGCCCTGGCCACCTTTGATGCTGGCACTCTTCCAACCCTCAGGGCCCACCCTCTTCCTGGGCTGTGGGCTGACCTCCTCAACCAGGTCAAGGAGCCCTGCACTGGGACCCTGCTGGGCCTGGTGCTGAGAGATTGCAGGCTCAGCCCACTAGCAGCTGACAGCATGGCTTGGGAGAGGCCCGCTTTCCCTAGAGAGACGGGCCACAGGCAGCAGGCTAAGGCTCAGGAGGTGGGGCACGCAGGGTCAAATGCAAATCGCTTCTCTCAAAGGTGGCCTATTTGGCCCTGGGCGAGAAGCTGGGCACACGGAGGGACTGTCACAGGGCACTCCCACAGGGTGAGAGGCAAGAGGTAGGCCTGAAGGTGTGTAGAAATGGCCCCAGGCTGTGAGGGAAGCAGCTGTGGGTTTGAGAGCTCAGCTTCCGACTCAGGCAGCTTAGGCTTGTGACCCCCGTGCCTGGAGGGCTGCATCCAGGCCAACAAGGCGCCTGTGAAACAGGGAGGGAGCTAGGCCTAGCTGGTATAGCTGTTTTCAGACTTAAATGAGCTTCTTGATGTAAAACATTTGGAATAGTGCCTGGCACACAGTAAGCCCTCAGTTGACATTAGATATTATTGTCAGAGCCTGGAGTAAGCTGAAACTCACCCTAAAAGGCTTTTATTGACTGTTGACATTTGGTTTCCTCCATTGGACTCTGAGCTTCCCAGGCCCTTTATCCATTATCCCTGGCACATCTCAGGGACTCGACAACATGTGTTGAAAGGATGAACACATGAACAAGTGAATTAGGGAGAGTAGGGCATCAAGAGAGACTTCCTGGGAGAGGCAGCACGGGGAGACAGGACCCCGCAGAACTGGTGAGAATTGCCCAAGTGAAGGCTCGGAGGTCTCTGGCTGGGCTGGCATCAGGGGAGGTTCTCGAGGACAGGAGCTGAGCCAGGCCTGAGGAGAGCAGGAGGAGGGGGACCAGAGGGAGATGGAGCTGGTTGGAGCCTATTAGAGAGGCTGGACAGCCAAGTCCCCTGACCTGGGTCACGGGAGTCTGGGGCGGGATGAAGGCTGCCCCTGAGGTGAGGATGGATGGGAAGGGGGCAGCAAGGGGCGTCCAGCGCCTTCAGCTTCGACCCATCTCCCTCCTCTACCCAGGCACCCATGGGCCATTTATGGAGCCTGGAATTTTGTTGTCGCTGGGAGAAAAACCAGCCTCACTCCACAGACCCCTCAACTGGTAGAGAAACAAGTGTTAGAGATAAGAGGATTTTAAACAAATAAACTTCCCTACAAGAGACTTAAAAGAGGAAAAGTTTGTGAGTTTTCTCCCTTCCCCTCCCCTCCCCCCATCACCCCTTTCTCTCTTTCTTCCTTCTCTCTCTCCCTCTCTCCTTCCCTCTTGTCTTCCTTCTTTCCTTCCTTTCTCCTTCTGTCTTTAGTAACAACCTACCCAACAAATCAAAAACCAAAACAAAACATAAGCAATTCCCCCATCATGGTGGTGTCATTCTGTGCTGAACACTGAGAACCTATAAAAGGTTTTATTGACCCAAAGAGTCCATAAAAGGGCCATCACATCCATTCCCCTGCCTCCTGTTGCAATTGCATATAGATCCCCACAGGTGAGGCCCTTCTCCCTCGGAGGCGCCCCATGGCCTCTGCCCTGGTCCCTTCCGTCCAACATCAGGTAGCGCTCTAGGGGTGATGATCCTTAGGCAACGGAAGGCCCAGTCTAGACTTTGAGTGCTGACCGCTGACCCATGGAGCAGGTGCGGCTGTGTTGAGAGCGAGTTGGGCTGGATGATGGTGAAAGTGTCACTGAAGGGAAAGACACGGCCCTACCCTCAGAGAGCCCCAATCTGAGGGGAGACAGCCTCTGCTCTAAGAAACCGCCAATCTTAGGGAGTTGGTAGATGGGGTGGGGGTGGACCACCCAAATCTGTATCACACAAGTGGATGAGGAAGAATGTGTGCGAAGCTATCAAGCCAAGGAGCAGTGGGGAAAGCTGTTCTCTCTTAGTTCCCTCTATTCCTTTTCTGTCCCCTGCCTGAGTGACCAGCAGGGAGGGCCGAAGGAATCCTGTGTCCCCTTGGGTCAGGGGACAGTCAGGGCTGCAGAAGCAAGAGGCGGGGAGAGGCCTGCTGAGTGATTCTCTGGAGTCTGGAAGGCGAGGGACCACAGGAGATAAGCCCCTGTGATAAGCGGCAATCAAGCCACCTCATTTAGCAGAGAGCCCTTTGGGGACAAGCTGAGCCTCGCATGGCCCAGGATGTGTGTGGTGGGGAGGTGGGGGAGTGGACATGATTCAGGAGCCCCCAGCCTGAGGTCAGGGCTGGTGGACAAGAGACCTTCCAAGGTAGCGCCCTGGCGCTTTCCATGGTCTGACATTGGCGCCTCTCCAGTGGGACCACATTAGGATGGAGATGGTGGGGATGGAATGCAGTGGGGGATGGCCTGGATTCCCAGCAGCTTTTTGGTTCCTCCCCCAGTCACAGCATAGCGAGTGAGAGTTGACTGGCAGCAGGCATTTGCATTGGATGCTCACTGAAGCTCATAGGGACCAGAGCGGGGCTTCCAGTGGAGGAAGAGTGTGAGCCTCCTGATGGTGGGGCTGGCTGAGGCCTTTCCATGACAGGAGGATCTTCTCCGGGGCCCAGATGATGAACTGGAGTTGCCTGCATGCATTTGCAAAAGTCAACACTGGAAAGACTCTTATGGTATGGAAGGGGAAACTGAGGCTCAGGGACGGGGAGGGCCTTACCGAGGGTCACACAGGAGTTGAGAGTTTCCAACTGTCTTCCTTGTTCCAGGCTGCACAAGAACTGCAAGGTCAAGCGCACTCTGCTCTGTGGGTGTGTACGCTTGTGTGTGTGCGTGGATGCTGGAGGCCTGCTCCAAAGGCCTAGTGGCTGCAGAGGGCTCTGGAAAGGGTCCCGAGCCCAGCCCAGTCCGGGGGCCTGACCATCTGGTCAGCTGAGGCGACTCACATGGGATAGCCCCCAGACTTCCAGGCGACACTCACTCATCACTCCATTAGCTGCTGTTCAGCCTACCGTCCACAGGCGGTTCCCATTCTGGCCTGGCGCTGCCCTGGGTCTAGCAAGAGCATCAAGGACACAGCTCAGTTTACAGTCCCCAGGGACCTGTCGAGCTTACAGCAATTTCAGCAGGAGCACAATATGGCCAGGCAGGCAGATTAGCTCTCGGGAAAATCGTGTTCAGCTTTCAACAGGCGATGCCACAGAGAAGCACTGGGATTGCCTGCAGCTGGGCATGGTCCATGCCCTGTCTTCCCTTCCAGAAGGGGGAGCAAAAGACATGGGGACAACCAGCTGGGGAGAAAGGAGCAATGATAGCAATCAAAAATGCCTGAAATGAATATGGATAGGAGCATGCTTAATACAAACATATGCAAATAGGCATGCAAATCTACCCCAGGGTAAGGAGGATATATGCAAATCAAAGCTCCAGAAAGTCCTGCCAGTGGGGCTCTCTGTTCTAATGAATGGGACCCAGGGATTCCCAAAGAGGTCCTTGCAAAGAGCTTGGGCCCTCCTGCTCTACCAGGGTCCCACCCCTTCCCCCTACTCTGCTCACTTCACGTGGTCTAGCCCCCAGGCAGCTCAGGGGCTGGGGCCAGATGCAGCACCCCGCAGGGCCCAGCTTCCCCCTACCTGTGCGGGGCTGCACTGCTAAATGCCCTCCAGCTCTTAAACACTTCCCGTGTCCCAATGGCTAAGAAGGGCCTGTGACTGTATAGCCCCCATGGCTGCAGTTTCCACCCTAAACCTGGCCTGTCCCCCAAAGGGGGGCCAAGAGGGTGACCCACCCATCAGAAAGATGACCTTCTTTATGGGTCCTCTTGTTTCTCCCAGCAATGTCCAGCACACAAAAGATATGCAATAATTGATGAATGACGGAATGAATGGACACATAAATGCACATTCAAATGCACCGTCACTTCCCTCTGGGAGCATCACGCTCCCCTTCTGCTTCTTGCTCAGTATTTTTCACAGCTGCCCGTGAATCGGAGCTAAAGCGTTTCTGCTCTTTTGTCATGTTCTGGACTGGCCTAAGCTTGCGGCAGGCAGGAGGGTGTCCTGGTCATTGCCCTGGCCCTGGCTCCTTCCATGGAGGACTCTCAAATGTTGGTTCGCTCAGTGAACACGTGCATATGGTTTCTGAGTGTCTGTCTGCTCCCTCTCCTCCTTGCCAGGCTCTAAGTGCCTGGAGGGTGAGGACAGGCTCGCTAGTCGGTGGGACTCTGGGCTTGGCACACAGTAGGCATTCACTACACGTTGAACGGGGACCTCTGGGGTCCCTGATCTGCTGACAGGCCTGTCTTTCTTATTGGATTCTGAGGGGCTGGGCTCCCTGGGAAAATAAAGGTTGAAGTGAAGAAATGAACAAGTGAATGAATGAAGGAAGGAATAAATGTCTGAGCACTGTCGGGGATCTAAAGAGTCCTGCCTGCTATACAGCGTCACTGTCCCCAGCCCAGGACACATGTGTCCTGTGTTCAGATCTGAGCTCCTCCTCCAGTGTCTCCGCCAGGGCCTACTCCAGCCTTCAGGCCTTTGCTGCCACACCAGTCCTCACTCCGGCCTCGCTCTCACAGCCTTGACCACGCCCCCACCACCATGGTTCTTCCCGTGGCCTTGTCCCCACCTGTCCGACTGTTTGACTCAGAGCCCCACAGCCTCTGGGTGGCTTTTTTCTGCCTTCCTTTGAGTTTGGCAGGTCAACTGCAACTCTGGAGTTAGCCAGACTTTCTGGATTCGAGCCTCGCTCCTGCTGTCTGCCAGAGGGCAAGAGCCAGAGTCTTCTCCAGGGTGAGTGTTCCCGTCCGTAAAATGGGGATAATACCAGCTGTGAAGAGGATTCAACGGTGTTCTCAATTTGCTCCCGGACGAGAGCCAGCTGCGTGGCCAAATACTTGGTGTGTGGAGCTTCCCTTGTTGCTACCCCTGCAACCCTCTGTGGGGCCCAGGAGAACCCCCCTGCTCTCTGGGAACAGGGGTAAAGGACTGACTCCTGCAGGAAGGGAGGGGGTGGAGTCCTGGAGCTGGTTCAGGCGGAGCCTTCTGCCCGGGAGCAGGGAAGGGACCGGGGCCAGCAAGAAGCCAGAAAACAGGAGGTGCCCTAAGAGGGAACTGGAATTGGAACCCATGTGCGAAGCGTTCCAAAAGAACAGCTCAAACTGAAATGAGAGAACTTGACGTTAAGTACAAGAAAGGACTTCCCAATGGTGGAGGCTGAGGGAGAACACATTGGCCGAGACAGAAGCCAAGGCTCTCCCGATTAAAAGTTAGCGGGGCTTTGAAAAAAAAAGATAATTTGAATTTATCTTTTGCTTTCAAGTTTTCAAAGCATTTGCTAACTCCTCCTCTTTTTTCATCCCCATAATAAGGCTTTAATCCATGGCGACAGTGTCGTTTATAAAATAGGTGTGATTTCAGAGGACTGGCCCAGGGTTGCTCCTAGGCGGGTCAGGGAACTAGGGTGATAGCTCACTTATGAATGAGCCCAAGTTACTAGCTTTCTCTCGCCCTTTCCAGGGTTCAGTAAATCTGGCTTTTTTGTTGTTGTTGTTGTTGTTGTTTGAAGCCGACTTTTAATGCTGATTTCTTTGTTTAAGGAGAAAATGGGAAGTGGAGGGGGAGGGAGGTCTCCCCAGTAACTGTGGAGCGCAACGAGGCCTGAGTTTGGCCCTTTACCTCTGGAGCTGGGTGGGGACAGATATGGAGGCCAGCGGAGACAACTCAGGCAGGAGAGGGAACCTCAGGGCAGGGAGGAGGGACTGAGCCTCTGAGCTTCTATCAAAGGCAAAGGCCTCTTTGACCCCATCTGGGAGGCCGTCCTTTTGCCGCCTGTGCGGCCAGATCCCCACCCCATTCCCACCCCAGGCCGGCCCATCTCTGCCTGGCCCCAAACCTGCAAACAATGCTTGTTGACAATCTGTGGGGGCTAAACACTCGATAACACGGTCCCCACCATGCCAGACATCCTAACAGCGGGTAGGGCTCTGTGCTGTGACGGGAAGATGCTTTAAATACATCATCCTGTCAACTGAGTTTATTATTCTTTCGCTCAAGATAAACTGCAGCCGCCAACGAGGGGCTGTATAAATTCCAGGCTCAGAAGTCAAGCAGGCCCCACTCCTTGTTAAATACTCACTCACACACCCGCACACACACACGCACATACACATAAATCCTGCTGAGAGAATTCTACCCCCTCAGGCCCTCCAGGTCTCTCAGGGTCTCAGTAGCCACCATCTCATGGGGTGGTCTCAGGAGCAGCTGCAGACATCAGGGACCCAAGGCTCGGGCCTACCATTGGGCCACTTCCCTGGCCAGGCCTGAGCAAACTCACCCTGGGGTCCAGGGAAGGTCCCCTCACAGGAGCCAGCTGTCCCCAGGTCAAGCCCAGCCTCTTGACTCCTGGACTTCTGTCTGTCCAAGGCTACATCCCTGTGTGGGTGGCCAGAGCACCCACATGGCTGTGTCGAGGAGGGGAGAGGCTTTCATACTCCAGAGCTGATAGCCAAGGCCTTAGAGGAAGTGGACCCCAATGAGGCCTTTGGAAGCAGCCAGCATTCATCCTGGGGGGCGGGGAAGAGGACCCCATGGACCACCTCCCCCCAACACACGCATAGAGGAAATGCTGAGGATTCCATGTGACCTCCACACGCTGGCCAGCCAGGGTCCTCTGCACTCAGGATACAACCCCACGCTTCTCCTCTGCAGGCCCCTGGGGATGTACAACTGGAAGGGAAGGTCCTATGGGCTTCGTTTCAGTCTAGCCCTGTCTCACTGGGGGCTTAGAATAAAACCAAAACAAAAATATCCCAGGAACAAGAACAGGGAGGCAGGAGGATGCAGTGGGAAGAAAAGGAGTTTCAGTGATGCACCTGGGTTCCGATCTCCGACCTGCAGCTTCCTCCTCTGTAAGACGGGAGAATCAGTACTTTCACGCTGTGTTGTCATGAGGACTGGGGGCAAAGCAGAGCAGAGTAGGCGCCTGCGTCATGCGTCTCCATTGGCCGTGGCTTCCTCCTATCCTCCACCAGGCCTGGGAGCTAACAGCATATCCCCGTTCTGCGGATGGGGAGGCTAAAGTTTCAAACCGAATCCAAGACATCTCATGAAAAAAACTCATTTCACTTTTAACTCCAAAGCATGATTATCGCAGACAATTATTTAGCACCTGCTGTATGCAGGGGATTATACTAGACATCGAGGGAGCGTATAGGACGTCAGGCTCTGGAAAGACCGTGATCTGTCTGTGTGTGTGTGTCTGCCTGCAGGGCATCTCTCTCCTTGTCCAATTTGAGGATTTGAGGTTCAAGGACTGGTCTCACCGCTTTCGGGCACGTGACTCCAGGCAGGTCACTTTATCTCTCCGAGCCTCATTTTTCTCATCTGTGAAATGGTCGCAGGATAGGAGTGTTGGGGAGGATGATCATGGAAGGACTTGGCCAATTCCAGGGGCCCGGTCAGGCAGAGATGTTCTTAAAATTCCAAGGTAAGGAAAGGTGAGTGAAACCAAGATGTCATGGGCCCTGCTCATGTGGAAGCAAATTCCTGCCCCCACTGTCTAGATGGCGGTCACCCACTATATTGGTCCCCAATGACGTGTCTAAGGATACTTCCAAAGCGTTTAGGACAGAGCACTTCCTCTTCACCAGAAAGGACAGCGAGCAGGTAGAGGAACCTGGCAAAGCCGAAAGAGGCTCACACAGCCCCAGGGCTGCCCCGCCCCCGCCCCGGCTCCAACCCTGTCGTCAGCACCAGGCCTCTCCAGAACTCAGAGCCAGAGTCTGGGGCAGGGTCCTTGGATTGCCCCCCAAACAGGATATACAGGACCCACACCAGGGAATTTGGACCACTCTAGGGTACACTGCTTTGGGACCGGAGAAAGCAGTTCAGATATATAGAACTCAGAACATCTGGTCAAGGGTCTATGCTCTCCAGGGACTGGGACTCAGGGACTTGGTTTGTTATGTTTTAAAGGCTGCCAAAGGGATAATGGCCTGAACCCCACCCCATGCCTTCATATAAGGTTCCACCTAAGGCTTGATTGGATGGCGAAGTCTATTGCTGAAAAAACAAGTGGGGGATTCACTGATGGAGTTCAACCCTCTCATTTCACAGATGAAGAGACTGAGGTTCAGACAGACGGCAGCCGCTCAGAGATCGAAGAACAGCTGGAGTTAGGCTTCTGGCCCAGTGCTCACGTCTCCCCTCCAGCCTGCCCACAGCCATTGCTCAGTGGTTCACCAAAGCTGGGGACATGAAGATTCTGTCAGGATCCCCTCGTCAGTTTGTTAAAATTAGAAGTCTGGTAATTTAGATTCTTCATGAACTCCCCGAGTGATTCTGATTCATACCTGGGACTGGGAACCAGTGTCCTGGGCCACTAAGGAGGGTCGCAGACCATCAGTGCAGAGCTACATGCCTGCTCTGTGACTCGGGCAGATTCCTTTCCTTTTCTGTATCTCAGCTTCCTCATCGGCTAAAGGACGTAACCGTAGTGCCCGCTGTTCAGCACTGCCGTGATAGTAAACGAGTCAACAGGCGACTAACACAGTATCTCATCTCTGTGCTCTGTTCTCCTCTCACCTACTCCAGCCACGGCTACCTCCCAGCTGTTCCTTAAAAATGCCAAGCTTGTTCCCGCCCCAGGGCCTCTGCACTTACTCTTCCCTCCTCCTGCTCTTCTGTCCCCCAGATAGTCCCATGCTCTCTCTCTCTCTCAGCTCCTTCAGGGTTTGCTCAAATGTCCCCAAATCAAAAGCCTTCACTGACCACCCCTTCTCCTGGTTTACTTTTCACCATCTAGACTATTTTCTGTTTACTTACTTCCTGACTTATTCTGTCTCTCCCACTAGAAGGTAAGCTCCCCTGAGGGCAGGGACTTTGTTTGTCTTACTTAACTGCCATACCCCCAGCACCTAGACCTGCCCCTAGCACTCAGTAAATAGTATTATCGACTGAATGAATGAAAATAAAGTGCTTACCTATGCCAGGTACATAGTAGGTATCTAATATATGTAATTATTATTGTCATACACATTTCCACCTACACTGGACATGGGAAAGACCGAATATGGGGCATGGCTCTATCCCCAAGGGCGGGAAAGAAGGAAAGGATGCATTTTACAGGCTGGTCAGACCCCGTATGCTGTGTGATCTCAGGTAGCTGTGTCCACCTCTCTGAGTCCCAGTTTCCTGTTGCTTCGAACGGGAACACCATACCTGTTGTGTGCTTTGCCGTTGCCAGGAAGGGTATCCAGGCGCTAATATATCTCTGCTGACATTTTGGTTCTCAGCTCAGAAGCAGACGGGACCCAAGGACAGATGCCTGAGTGAGATCACGACTTAGGGATCTAATGTCATCCTGACATGGGAGCAGAGTGGTCACCTGCCTGGGCAATGCAGATACAAGGACAGTAGCCTCACCAATAGGAGGACGCGCTGGGAGCTCTTGACAGGTGGGGAGGTGCCTCCAGATGCCCCCCCCTTCCTGTCACCGCCTCCTCACACTGGCTTCTGTTGACTAAGGGAGCCAGGAAATTGCAGCTCAGGTGCAGGCCCTGCTGGGCTAAGCAGACAGGGCAAATTTCCCACTGCCACTGTGCCCCCTAGGGAGCGGCTTCAGGGACATTTTCCCCCGGGGGTCAGGAGCTACTGGGGAGCCTGTAAGTGCCTTCGGGGAAGTATTCAAAGCCGATGGGCGTGGCCCTTTTCCCCTCCTCCAACTCGCTGCCTGTATTCAGATTACACAAATGAGTAAGTGAATGAATGAGCACATTTTCCAGACTTCGCCCCACCCCCTCCCCAGCCCCAGGCCGCAGGCTACATCTGCACCTTCCCCGCTGTGGAAAAGGGCAGCAGGCCACCAAGGAGGACACTCCTGAGCGCCGACTGTGTGCAGGTGTGGCACAGCCAGGTCCTCCCCGACAGAGCTCATGGCCTAGCACAGGGGCTGCTTTTCAGCCTGGCTTGGCACTTGTTAAGATAGAACTTTGCTTAGGTCAGGCGGGGGTCGGGGGAGCCCAGAAGGGGCACCAGAAGGAGGGCTTCTGGGAGGAGGTGATACTAGAGTGGATTCCTAAAGGCTGAATCTAAACTGGCTAGTTGAACAACGGAAAGGGTGGACCTGGCAGTGACTTAGCACAAAGGCGTGGAGGGGGTGAAATCGCCTGCCGCTGTGCTGGGAAGGGACCTGGGACGCGGGCATTTTGGGTTCCACACTGAGGGGTGTCTGGAGAGGGCGGTAGGTGCCTTCAGTACTGTAGGTGGGGACAGAGCGTGATCAGAGTTGCAGGTTTTAGCAAGGTCCTGTGGCTGCAGGATGGTAGAGGGATCCGAGGGCTGAGACTGGAGGCCTGTACGACAGTCTGGGGTGATGCTGGGGCCTGAGTCAGAGCAGTGTTTGCTGGGATTCTAGCCTACTTTTTAACAGCACCTATTCCTCTCCATCAATTTAGAATCAAGGAAACTGAGTCCCGGAGAGAAGACGTGGAGGCCCCTGAGTGGCTGGGGGCCTGCATTCAGGGGCAGCTGCGGTCACTCTCCTGTACTCAGAATGAAACTCCTGCGGGGTCCAGCCTTGTTCAGAGAAAGTTTCCCGTAGGGTAATTAGTTCCTCAACTCTGGTCTCTTGTCAGGAGGGAGCTGAGTTCATTGAACTTAAGGGCAAATCTATGTCCTTGTTCTTCCTCTGCAGAGATAATAAAATTAATGGGATTATTTCCTGTGCGCAAGAATAGAACGGCTAAGAAAACATTGTGGAATAAATGCTGTTTGCAAAGGCCAGACCGAAAGGACAAATCTTTGCCACCAGGCAGAAGTAAAGGGTGTGTCTCCACAGGCCCGGGGGCACGGTGCCACCAGCACCTTGCTTTGCCTGAGCCTGCCGCGTGCCTGAGCCTGCCGCGTGACTTCCCTCTGCCTCACTCGGCTCGGATTGCAGAGCCGCCAGTCCCATCAATCCGGTCTCCAAGGTGCAGGTTAGCTGGCTATTTGGTTAGCTTTTGGCAAAGCAGTTCATCCTGGACCCAGAGAAGGTCCAAGCTAGACTTTAAAGATAGTCTCTCATTTTAAGTGGGGAAACTGAGGACTCAGGTCACTCAGCCAGTTGCGGCAAGGCCCGGTAAGGAAACTGAGGTTTGGAAATGGGAAATGACTTACTTGGTCGTGGATCTAGCTGTTGGGTTGCAGTAAGGAAACTGAGGCTTGGAGAGGAGAAACGGTTTGTCCAGTCTCCCACGGGCTGCCGGTGGGGTTGGTCCAGGTTCCTGACCCCCAGGACAGAGATGGCTCTGTCATCAACCTCAGATCCTGTGTGTGTGCCCCTCCGCCACCTGTCTCCACAAAGAGAAGCCTCAGAGAATCACTGCAGTCCATCTTTGTTTGCTGAGCCACAGTCACCTTTGATGGTGTCTCCAGACCCCCCTGCTCAGCCCCTTGAGATCTTATCTGCTCAACTCCCATGAGGGCTGCTCACCTGGACCATCCTCACACAGCATCCGTGTGCACAGGTGCACCGGGGTGGGGCGGGGCGGGGGGGCTGGGCATTCCAGCAGCAGGTAGACAATGGCTGGGTTAAGAGGGTCATCTTCTTTTCGCACCTCCTGATTCCTCAAGTTTGTAAATCATTATCCCAGGCCACACAAAGCAGTCGGTGAGTAGGCCTTGCCCCTGCCCCATGAAATGGTAGGCAGGGGCTACTAGAGGTAGTTCCCAGCCCCACGCCCCCTCCCGGTCACCAGGATTGGGTTACCCATCTAATCCCTGCTTCTCCGTCCACCCTCTTTATACCCATTGTAATTTATAATTGAGGGGCATGATGCAACCTGCTAATTACATTGTTCAATTTTGAACACATACCGTCTGCTCTGACTCAGGCGGCAGAGGGAGGAGGGAGCAGCTGGCTCTGCTCTGTGGCTTATCAGGCTGGGTTATTCCGCTCACACCCGCTCACGCCTCCTTAGCCCTCGGCCTTTGTTAACCAGGGCTTGCATCACCTCCTTTCCATTTCTCCAGAATTTCTTTTTAACGGCTCTTTTTATGAGCAACTCCATTTGTTAGCTAATGACTGATTGTGGGGCAGGGATGGGGGTTGCTTTGTGTCTCTATTAAACGTTACATGATTGCAATTATGAGTTAACAAGGGACAGCTAATAAAAAAATATAATCTATTTTGTGACCTGGGGCAAGCGTGAGACTCAGTGCCTGGTTCCCAGGCTGAATAATTTCAGGTCCTGGGTACCACCAGCTGCACAAGAAATCAACCGAGGGAAGGATGGATGCTCCCGGGCCGTGGGGGCGCATCGAGTGGGAGGGCAAGGGCTCTCTCTCCAAACCATTTGGGAAACCTCCCCACCCGTGCGGAGAGCTCCGGTTCCCATAGGCAGGTGTCCGATGTATTGTGGTTCCTTCTCAGGCCCCCTGAGCCACCATTGCCCCTGCAGTCCCTCCTCCACATCCCAGCAGAGTGAGCTTCTAAAGAGGACGCTGCCGTGCCACTGCTCTGCTCAAACTCCCTTCAGTGGCTGCCAAGACTTCCCTTTGTCACTGGGCCCTATTTCAATTCTGCTTTCAGTTAGCCATTCCAATGGCATGCCTGTCCTCACCAAAACTTGTTCAGAGTGGGCTGGGCCCTGGAAAATGAGTGACCCCGCAAGTTGGGCAGGAGGAGGGTCTGAGAATGAGAAGGGGTGATGAGCGTGGAGGGCTTGCAGGCAGAGGTCACTTTCCGGTGGATGAGCCTCAGACTTACCTGGGGGTGCCCAGGACCATGGGACACGGAAATGGAGCCGCTTTCCCTCTTCATCACCACTCCGAGGAGGCAAAGGCCAGGCTATTGGCTTGGGATCATCCCATGGGGACTGCTGTGGTGTGTCCCAAAGGGTGGACATTGAGCCTTTGCAGGAGATGGGCACACAGAGGTACAGTGAATACTCAGTGATCCACAGGGATGGGAAAAGGTATGGATGATGCCCACAGCCCGTCAAGAAGACCCCAGCTCATGCCGTGAAGATGGAATCTGGAACGTAACTGTTCACGTGTCATATGGCTGCTGAGTAGCAGGACTGGCACCCCTTCAGCCTGACCAAGGACACAACAGAGCCTGTCCTGAGGAGTGTCTGGTGAGCGGAGGAACAGGACTCCGGAGTCCTGGTGTATGCTAGTCATATGCTCTCCCTGGGCCTTGGCTTCCCCACCATTTGAGCTTGTGCCCCAACACTCTGTCTTCAGTCTAGTTAAGTGACTTACACTTCTGCCTATTGCCACCCTCTGCACCTCCAACCTCCACTCCACTTAGCGTATGAGTTCCTTTTGTAGGGGTTAACTTTTGCTGGCTCGGCTTGCTTGTTACGTTACTTAGTAAATGCTGAACTAATGAGCAGCTGAAGCTAAGTGCTCTCCAGGAACCCACTCTGGGCCCAGTTGCCTATCAGGGGCTTCCAGTGTGTCCCCCATGACCCTCCACCTGCACCAGTAACGCTGCAGGGAGGCCCTCTTAATGCCCATTTGAGAGTCGGGGCAACTGAGACAGAGAATCTGCAGCTGGCGTCCATGAGGGCGGGTCTGGGCTATTCTCTCGTGGGCCCTGAACCAGAAGCTGAGTATGGGCTGAGGGCCCCCCTTCTGGGCTTCTCATAGCCTGGGTGGCAGCAGGCGGGCCGCCACAGGGCAGGAGCTGGCAAGGGCCACCGTAGGCTGGGCGACAGAAGGAACACAGTCCAAGGACATGGGTGAAGTGCATCTTCAAATACTGTGGCCGCACTGTGGGCGTCAGGAAACCACAGCCGCCCACATCTCAGCGGCCTGGGGCAGCCCAGGGCAGGAGGCTGAACTGGCCGTGGCAGGAACAGCAGAAAGGCAGGGGTGGGCAGGGCCATGCCAGTCTCACCCACAGAAAGCCTCAGCCAGTGGCAGGGCTGGCTACATAATTTGCAGGGCTCTGGTTCAGAAACTATGAAGCATTTTAAGTTGGCAACAGCAAAGCATTAAACCAAGCTCGGGGCCCTTGTAAGCATGGGTCCTTCAGTTTACACATCTGTGAGGCTGGTCCAGGCCAGTGGGTGGTTTGCCTGGCTCCCAGCTCAGGGTTCTTCTTGGCGTGACGCTCGGGTAGTAGACACCGTGTAAAAGGTCTGGCCTCTCAATGCCTGGGCGGGGCCTTGTAACCCACAGTGCAGGGCATAGCAGGGCTGGCAGCGGGGCCAGGCATCAGGAAGGCTCGTACTGTGGACAAGGCCAGGGCAGCACACTGCTGGGATGGCAGGCACGCAGCTGTTCAGAGCTGGGTCTGCCCGATGACACATACCTGCCCGGCTGCTCAGAGACACTGCCGATGCTCCCGCAGTGAGCTGGAGAGAGGTCCAGGCCCTGCCAAAGAACCAGAGTCCCTGGCTGGGCCACCTACAGCCGTCAAGCTTAAGGAAAAGTCCAGGATCCCATGGGGACCCAGAACTGGGCAGGCAGCTTGATATCCACGCCGTCACCAGAGAGAAGCTGGGAGCCTGCTTTGAGCTTGTATCCCCCAGGCTGACTCTTGGCAACGGGGATGACTGTGTTCACTGGCTCATGGCCCTCCTCTGCCCTGCATGGGGTGCCCCTGAGAGGCTGGACCGAGCCCCCGTTTGTGTCTTCCGTCACATCACTGAGCATAAGGCCCTGCACACAGTGGGTGCTCAGGAAATAATTGGTTGAATGAACACATGAAATAATGATAGAACATTCATCTGTGCCTCATTGTCTTAGGGATAACACTTAGCTTGGAGGTCAAGTAAAGGAAGTATATCCTCTTGTTTAGGGAAGTTGGGGGACACACTCCATCCACACACAAGTTGTGGTATATATATATCTGCATGTATATTCATCCACGTGGGAACGCATGTGTGAGGAATGTACATGAGTAGTATGGACTTGTGCATAGAGGGTAAAGACATAGATAAGTATGCATGTATGTGTGTGAGTGCTTACATGCACATAGGATGTATACACATGTGGGTGGGCACATGTGCCCAACATGCATGCATATGTGCACATTTTTGTGGAGACACGCAGGCCTGCTTGGTGTGTAGCTACACACATGGGCACATGTATGTGGACATGTACCGCAGATACTCAGCAGTCCTCTGCTTCCGGGACTGCATCTCCCAGCCAGTCACCTTGCCCTGTCCCAGAGCCAGACTTGCTTGGGCAGCACTCCCAGCATGGGACAGGTGGAGAAGTGTGGTGGCAGGGAATACAGGTTAAGCCTGGACTCTGCCCTTCACTAGTGTGCATTCTTGGGCAAGTTACATAAACTCTCTTTGCTTTAGTTTTATTGTCTGTAAAAGAGGTTCACAATAGCACTTCCTTCAGGAGCTATAAGACATGAAAACTTATGCCTAGCACCTAGTAAGGGCTGAACAAAAGTTAGTTGTTTAGTATCTTGGCCGGGGGCCGCTGCTGAAGCTGGTGCAAGGACCAGCACTGAGAGCGGGACCGGAGCCTGTATCCGTCCATCTCCGTGAACGCGATGGGCAAGTTCCATACACCGGCTGCCCTGGCCAGAGAGACAAGAAGAGGGGAGGGTATGGCAGAGGGCTGCAGGGGTCTGTTCTCTGACAATGCCCTTCGGACTCCTCAGAGGGCCCTGGATAGGCTGGTGAGGAGTCCCCAGATTTGGAACACACACGTGGTGGAGCAAGGCAAGGTAGGTGCAGCTCTTTAAAAACAGTCCTCCAGGGATATCGGGGCTGGGCCCCAGAGGCCACCCACCCACTGCAGGGACTGGCAGCCGCTAGGGGCAAGGTAAATCACCCGCGATTGCCCTCTGGAATGCCGTCTCGCTGTGAAAGGTAACGGGCATGTTACTGCTACATAAACACAGTTAAACTATTTACGATGGCCTCAGCCTGGCGGCCCCAGGAAACCATGCGGGGGTGGGTGGGCCTGCCTCAGCCCTGTGGGCCGCAATGGTTGGGAGAGGGAGTTATTTTGGCAAGAGCCAGATCCTTGGCACTTTCCCACTGCCACTCAACACAATGGCCTGCGTGGCCTGGGGGAGGTATCCCCTTTTGGACCAGAAAAATGTGTTTTGAAATTATGCAAAGTAGAAGAACAAGAAAATCCCCCTTTTTGTTTTATTTTAGCCCTTGTCCTTTGGCCCAGTTTGTGGAGGATGCTTTTTTTAAGTAAGCAGGATCTTGCGTCCCTGAATCCCAAGTACGCACTGGGACAGATCTCCACAGAGGACCCTGGAGGAGAAACTGAGGGAGAAGACTCCACCCTGCTTCTGAGGAGCCCCCAGCACGTGGGAAAGAACCAGCCCCTGCCTCCAGGAGCCTCCAGGAGCCTCCAGGAGCCTCCGGTCTGAAGACGGAGTTGGCCCCTGTCCGCAGCCTCCTCTCCCGCCCTTGCGCAGGCTTCGAGAAGAGGCAGAGCTCTGCCCCTAGGATGGGGAGCCCCTCCCCATTTGGGGGCGGACCAGACTGCCTAGGGCCCAAGTCTTTGGTAAAGCCAGGGAGCAGGTTGCCCAGGAGGGAAAACACCCTAAGGGTGGCAGTGGCCGTTCAGGCCACACCCCAAGGGAAATATTGCTGAGAACTCACCTGGATTCACTTCAGAGTAGGGCCCTGCTCTGCCCCAGGGGCAGGCTCTGGTCCATTTTCTTTCTCCACATGTGCAGTCAACTACCACAGATTGAAAAGGTACCAGGGTGATCAAAGGGATTATCGAGGCTGATAAACACTGGAGGGATTTACCAGCAGGGTGTGGAGGTCTTGCCCAGCTCCAAGATTTCGGCCAGGCGCTCCCGGTCTCCCTCTCCTCCCCTGCCCTGTCCCTGGGCTGCCTTTCCTCTGTTTGCTGCTGTAACTCCTGTGCCTGGAGTGGGCGCCTGGTCCTTTCCTGCTCGTCCACACGCTGAGCAGGTACCTACAGGATGGGCCTTCCTGAGCAGTTCGGGCAACAAGGCCTTCTCTCTCCCATTGTCTACACAGCCCAATCCAGGCTATCCGAATCAGCCTGCTTGTCCTCCAGCTCCTCCACTACTGGTCACCATTGTTAATTGAAGGCCTTTGCCATGCCCGACGCTGGCCTTGTGAACTCACGTATATTCTCTGCAATTTCCCATCAGCACCTGGGGAGCGCGAGTTTCCGGCCCTGTTATAGTGATGAGGAACTGAGGCTCAGAGGTGGGGTAGTCTCCCAGGGCCGTGCAGCTCGTGTGTGGGCTAGGGCTCTGACATCTGTGTTCTGTCCACTGCACCACCTTGCCCATTCCACCGCACCCCCCCAGGGAACAAGGGGCAGTGTGCCTGCTATTAGGTGGGGAGTTTGGTTTTAATAAAAAATAAAAGAATTTACACACATGAGTGAGGTTATCATTCAAAAAGTTCAGAAGAGAGCAGTTATTCTGACCTTGCTACTAGTTCGGTGCATTTTTGTTCTACATTTTAGTTATATCAAAAGATACAAAATGGAGAAGGTCAAAAAGCAAGTCTTTGTCCCTGCCCTATCCCCACCCACCAGCCCCTTTTTTTTAACCCAATTTAATCATCACATTAGTCTTTTGACTTGGTTTCAAATAACATTTTAAAAATAAACTCTTTACTTAGAATTGTTTTAGATATACAGAAAAATTGTAAAGATAATACAGAGGGCTCCCATACACTTGAGTTCCTCTATAAGAGACATCTTCATTAGTATGCTATATTTGTTACAATTAATAAAATAATATTGATACACTATTGTCAGCTAAAGTTCATACATTATTCAGATTTTCTTATATTTTATTAATGTCTTTTTTCTGTTCCAGGATCCCATCCAGGATGGTGCATTGCTTTTAGCCATCATGTCTCCTTAGGCTCCTCATTTCCTTGTTTCTGATGACCTTGGCAGTTTAAGGAGAACTGGCCAGGCATTCTGCAGAATCTTCCTCCGTTAGGATTTGTCTGACATTTGTCTCATGATTCAGCTCAAGTTAGGGGTTTATGGAGGAAGACCAGAGAGGTAATATGCCGTTCTCATCACATCATATCAAGGGCACATTCTATCAATGTGATTGAACGCTGTTGACATGGTGATATTAACCTCAATCACCCATCTGGGGTGGGGCTTGTGAGCTTTCTCCACCATAAAGCCACTCTCAGACCCCTCCGCTTTCCATACTCTCTGACCCCTCCACTCAGACCCCTCCACTTTCCATTCCTTCCTCTTTGGAAGGAAGTCTCTGTGCAGCCCTTACGCTGAAGGAATAGGGAGCTATGTGCCTGCTCCTATAGAGTAGAGCACCCACATAATTATTTGGAATTCTTCTGCACAGGAGATTGGTCTCTCCTTCCCCATTTAATCATTCAATTTATGTATAGCAGTATGGACTCATGGAAATTTATTTTGTACTAAGGGTTATAATCCAAAACTACTTTATTTCATTTCTCAAACTGCTCCAAATTTTGGCCACTGGAAGTTCCTTCGCTTGGTGCCTGTGGAGCTTTTGAGTACATCCTGACTTTAGGCTCATCTTGTCTATTTCCTGCCCCAGTCTCAGAATCAGCCTCTTCTCCAAGAAGCCCTGATTTCTTTAAGTGAAGAACGGCATTAGAAGCCAAGACCTGCTTGTCACTACCGGGGTGTGGCTGCTCATAAACCCTCCCAGTTGACAGAGAAAGGAAATCTATGTGTGTATACAGGCATGCCTTGGAGACATTCAGGTGCGGTTCCAGACTACTGCGATAAGGCAAGTCACGTGAATGTTTGGGTTTCCCAGTGCATATGAGAGTTATGTTTACACTGTACTGAAGTCTATTAAGTGTGCAATGCCATTACGTCTAAAAGAGCAACGTACATACTTTAATAAAAAATGCTTTATTGAAAAATACTTGATTGCTAAAGAATGCTAACCATTGTATGAACCTGTTGGAAAATTGGTGCCAATAGGCTAGCTTGACTTAGGGTTACTGCAGGCCTTTAATTTATTAAAAATAAATAAATAAATAAATAAATAAACAAATAAATAACAATATCTGTTTGGTGCAATAAAATAAGATAGGCCTGTACTAACCCATGTATACATACATTTCCATAAGTACTTCTTATGTAACCATTTATACCGGTATTAAGCTAACTGTGAGTTCATACTGATGTCCCCAGCTCTAGTCCTCATGGGCCATGCCCGCCTTCTACCTTCTCCCCTTATTTTCCTGTAATCTTTCACCCTAATAGTGGCTCCCACCATCCTGCCAAACACCTACTTAATTGCTCTTTTCCAGTATACGTGTATATTATTTCATCGTTAACACATATTTCCATGGGAAACAACTTTATCAACTAGAGGACAGTGCTCTGTACTTTCCTTTGTCTTTAGTCTTACAGACCTGCTCATTTCCAAAGTTACTTAGCATCTGTCCTCCCATTCCCTTCAATGAAGTGGTTTTATACTTTTGTAACATGGTTAGATTCTTTTGTCACATTCTGCCTTCTCTCTTGTCATCTCCCAACATCCAAAATGATTTTTTAAAAGTCGCGTACATCGAGGCTCACTCTTTATGCTATAAAGTTCTGTGCATTTTGATAGTCACAGTACCATGTATCCATCATCTTGGTATCACACAGAATAGCTCCATCACCCTAAAAAATTCCCTGTGCATCACTTAGTCAACCCTCTCCCCCGACCAGATCCCTCACAACCACTGGTCTGCTTACCATCTCTATAGTTTCACCTGTGCAGAATGTCATATAGTATGTAGCTTTTTCAGGCTAGCTTCTTTCGCTTAGAAATATACATTTAAAATTCATCCATGCTTTTGTATAGCTTGAGAATTCATTTCTTGTTATTGCTAAATAGTATTGGATTGTGTAGAGGTACCATAGTTTGTTTCTCTTAAAAGACTCCTCTATTAAAGGACATTGTGTTGGTAATTATATTTTTGGCAATTATGAATGAATTGCTGCTTATTCACATGCTGGTTTTTCTGTGAACATAAGCTTAAAAGTAGTTGAGTAAACACCTAGGAGAGCAATTGTGGAATCATATGGTGAGACCATGTTTAGTTTTGTGTGAAACTGCCAAAATCTTTCCCAAAGTGTCTATACTATTTTGCATTCCCACCGGTGATGAATGAGGTTCTTGTTGCTCCACATTGTCACCAGTGATTGATGTCGATTTTTTTTTTGGGGGGGGGGTAGCCATTCTAGTAAGTATATGGTGGTTTTTTCATTGTTGTTTTAATTTGTATTTCCCTAATGTCAAATAAGAGCGAGCATCTTTTCTTTCTCTTTTTTAAAAAAAATTCTCACCTTAGGATTTATTTATTTTTACTGCTTTTAGAGAGAGAGGAAGGGAGAGAGAGAAACACCAGTGTGAGAGAGAAGCATCAATTGGTTGCCTTCCGTACACGCCCGGAGCGAGGAACAAACCCACAACCCAGGCATGCGCCCTGGCTGGGAATCGAACGTGCGACCTTTCGGTTACGGGACAATGCTCCAATCACCTGGGCCACACTGGCCGGGCAACGGTAAGCATCTTTTCAAATGCTTGTTTGCTGTCTATATATATTCTTTGATGAGCTGCCTGTTCAGATCTTTGCCCATTTTTAAACTGAGTTGTCAGCTGACTTTCGATATTTTTAAACAATACCAACTGGACTTGATATTGTTTAAAAATATCAGGTTCACCTCTGAAAGGGCAGGGTCAAACATAACTGAGGACTATCAGCATTTAGGTAGGATACTTAAGAAATATTTGTGTTATTGTTATATTCCATGAAGACCTGGAATCCCAGAGCTATAAGATAGAGTCCTTTTATGGGGAAAAAAAAAAAGGAGTGGGCAGCTGGAAGGGGCAAGTTGCAGAGTGGCAGAGACATTTGCTATTCACTGCGTGTTCACATGTTCCCCCACACTTACCAGCCCCCTCACCATTAGGTGGGGGACTACAGGACTAGCTCTGGCCAATAGGCTGTGAATGGAGATGCTGTCTTCTGGGCTAATGCATTTAAGAGCCAGTATATAGCCCTCCTGCTCATTCCTGACCCTGCAGGTACAACCATGGTACCCACATGTTGAACTTTGATGTATCCGACATGCAGGGTCCCTAATCAACTACGTGAAGCAGAGCCCCTGCCCATCTGACTTGGCCAAATTGTGTGAGCAGGGAATAAATCTTTGTGGTTGAATCCACTGAGGTTTCAGGGTGTATTGGTTATTGCAGCACAACATGGCCTCACCTGATCACACAGCCAATCACTGGACCATGCCTTTGGTATAACGTTCAGAACATCAGAGCCTCCCAAACCTGGTGGTGTGCTGGCCCAGGAAAAAGTTGCTTAACGAAGAGACATAACTTAAATGAACCAATATCTGCTGAGACCTGCCGTGTGCCTGGCCTTGTGTAGGCACTGCATCTTCATCCTCTCAGGTCTGTCTGCGGAGAAGGTCCACCTCTCTGCCCTTGCCACTCACTGACCTTATCTTCCTAGATGACATGTGGGAACTGACACAAAATTGAAGCTAACTTTCCCAACAATAGAACAATCCTTACAGAATACTAAAGGCAGGCCTCCCCACCCAAGTCAAGCCCTCAAAATTCCCTGTAAACTCCTGATCCCCAAAAGTTCTACAGAAGAGAAAGCCTCAGGAGTCGTTCTACCTTTTGCATGCTTTCTTCAAATGCAGACCTTGCCTCTGCTGACCGCACTCTTCTAGGGAAGGAAGACCTTTCCATCCCCATTGTCCAGAAGACATGCACCCACCAGCATTAACTAGTCCGCTTCACCAGCGCCGCCCTGCTACAGCAACTCGCCCTGTGCTGGGCCTCTGACAGCAGGCCACAGGCTATACAGAAACACCATCCACAGTCTCCTAGTCTCCTCATCACAATATCTGGGGGCCTGTTGCCGTACTCAGGGCAGGGAGTGAGGCCTGCTCTCTGTGAAGCGATACTCATAGGGCTCAAAATCAAGACCTTGACCTCATTAGCGCAATGTTCTGGTCAGCCAGGCCAGGGGAAATGTGATGATGTTAATTACGTGCTGATTTAGTTAATCCCTGTTCTTGTGAAAAGCCTGCATTTGCCTCCCCCTATTTTCTCCACGGGCTCCTACACTCCTGGGGGCACAGCAGGGGGTGGAGCCTGAGGGGAGGGGGAAGGACCGGATGGGACTTGGGTCACCCAGACCTGGATTCATTTCCTGGCTACTGTGACCCTGGGTAACCTTCCCGAGCCTGGGATTGAGTAAGGATTATGGGTTTGGCATTGTGTCTGGCACGTAGGAAGCTTGGTAAATTATAGCCATTATTATCATACTGTTAATTATTATTTTATTCTATCAACTGCAGGATGATTTTCCATTGCTCCATCTCGGTTCTTGGGAGGCAGTAGATTGTAGACTGGTGGTGTTCAATGGAACTTTCTGCAGTGATTAAAATGTTTAGTATCTGCATCGTCCAATGGGGTAGCCCCTAGCCACTTGAAAGGCGGCTTGTGCAACTGAGGGACTGCAGTTTTCATTGTATTTTATTTTAATTATTTCACAGTGAAATAGTCCCACGAGTTTAGTGGCTACTCTACTGGGCAGTGCAGATGCGGAGGGTAAGAATGCAACCTCTGGGGCGGACCACCTTGTTACCATCCTGCTTCCAAACTGTAAGACCTTGAGCTAGTTGCTTAGCCTCTCTGGGCCTCGGTTTCCTCATCTGTAAAATTTGGACATTATAGTTCTGATTTTATAGGGTGGTTGTGAGGATTAAATGGGTCAATCTATATTAAGCGCCTCATTTTGGAAAGCCTGACAGAATGTTAGCTATTCTCATTATTCTCTTTAGCGCTGGTGCCTGGCCTGTGACGCATACACATGACTGTGTCCCCTACCTTGAAGGCCTCCGTCTGCTCCTGCTCTGAATTTCTCATGGGCCCCAGCCCCGGGCAGAGAAAACCAGAGACCACTGACCAGGGAGTGAAGGGGACTCAGAATGCCCAGAGGAAGATAACAACGGGCAACACTTGATTGACAAGTTCAGACCACCCCCCTCCCCACAGTGGTGTGAGTCAGTCACCCTTCTCGAGAAGGGGTGGGCTGTGGGAGGCGGGCTCATCCTCTGGTGCTGGGGCTTTGGGGGTAAAGCAGCCTGGAAGAAGGGGCTCAGGTGGTCTCGGGGACAAGGGGCTTTCTCCATCCAGTCTCTCGGGCCGGTGAGCCACAGGAGCTTAACTGTGTTTCCTTGGCCATGTCCCCCTCCAGGGAGGTCAGAAGTCGGGAAGGCTCTCCCGGAAAGCAGCAGTCTTCTAAGAAATGGAGGATCTGGGTCTGGCGCCAGGATCCTAGAGCCACGTCTTTGGAATTCCCCCTTCCTTCTCACCCGATGAGGAACTGAATTCCTCCATTTCAGGGAATGGGTGCAAGCCTGTGTCTTTTCCCCTCGGCTTCTTCCTCGGCAGGGGTGCGAGGGCCACGTGGGGATTTCCGGATCCCAGGACTTCTTGGTGCCCCCAGGGGCACAGCTTCAAATTCCCCCGAAGAATTAATCAGCATCAGGTGCCAAGGACCCTCTGAGGGTCTCATAGTCCCTGCCTTCATTCTGGCTTGTTCCTTACCTGTCCTGGACTCAGTGGGAAATGGAAGGGCCCACAGGCAGGGCCCACGCCTCCTCTGTGAGCTGGCCCAAGAGAACACCTCCATCTCTCAGTACAAAGCCGGAGTCCCTTCTGCCCCCGGTGTCTGGGACTCCTGCTTCTGCAGCCAGCATCTGAAGGAAGAAACCCAGCCTTCAGAGCCACAAAGGAATGCCTGTGGAATTCCAGTCTCCAAAGACAGGGCACCTCGACTGGTGTGGTTCAGTTGGTTGGGTGTCCTTATGCAAAGCGAAAGGTTGCTGGTTCAATTCCTAGTCAGGGCACATGCCTGGGTTGCAGGTTCAGCCTCTGGTTGGGGCACATATGCAGCCAATCCATGTTTCTCTCTCACATCAATATTTCTCTCCCTTTCTTTCTCCCTCCCTTCCCATGGCTCTAAAACATAAATGAATATAATCTTTAAAGACAGGGTATGGGGCAGGGGACCATCTTTGCTCCACTTTGCATGATTTCATGGTAAAGGACAGCAGGAGACACCAAGGTTAGACACTAGGAAGAACTTCCCAGTGGTGGGACTGAGAAAGTGGCTTGTAGGAACCAGTTGTATTAAACACTGTAATTAGGCTGATGGGACAGGGCTCTGTAAAGTGGGATAATGAGAAAGCTGGGATTTAAAATACACAGGACACGTGGCTGATATGATCTCTCAGTTGAACATGCAACCAGACGGACTTAGGTTTAAATCCAGCCATGCCACTGGCTGGCTGTGTGACCTTGGATTAATTGTTTAATGATGCTCCTATTCAGCTTCCTCATCTGCAAAATGGGGATAAAGAAATCCACCCCCAGGTTGTGTGGAGCAGTAAGGGAGGCCTGTGAGTGAGTGACCCTAACCCAGTGCCTACTACGTACTGGGGAATAGACAGGTGGCTGAGTCTGGGGATCTAGGGTACGGTGGGAGGGGAAGGCCTGCAGGAAGGTAGGTCCCAGTAAGAGACTGATCTCCCAGTTGGAGACAGCCTCAGGCCCTGCTGCACACCAAGGAACTGGCCCCATTCCTCTGTGCCCAAGAGAGAGTCTTCTGTTCCCCAACCCCATTCCTATATCCCATGTCACGGCGTGAGAGAACTGGGATTCTGTCCCTGGAGATCTCTTCTTATGGCAGGTCCCTATGCCCCTTTGATCTGGCGACCCTCACTTGCCGACCTCAGGAAGCCTTTCACAGGCTACTCAGAGAGAACTGGTTTCCCCCAGATAGTCCTACTCCCTCCCCGGGGAGACCCTCAGGGAGCTCTGAGAAAGACCCTGAGCTGGAAACCACCCTGCCTGGTCTTCCTCAGACCAGTGTGGCTGAGCGTTGGGGCAGGAGGCTGTGGGTGATTTGGGGGCCAACTGGTGGGCAAGTTTGCCGGGGCCCGCTTCCCACCAGAGCCAGTTATAAATTGAAAGCCCATCTGAACCCAGAGAAGGGACAGGGAGGAAACCGACTTTGCTAGGCTGGCACTGGAGCACCAGCTGGCTCTAGGCTGAGCAGCTTCCAGGGCCTCCCCCTGCTACACCCCCAGCAGGGGTGAGAAGAGCTCTGTGGCCACTGGGCTGTAAATAGCTTCATAAAGTTAGCACAGACCAGGCTCTCCCACTGTCAAGGAGGAAACCAAGGGATAGTGAGGGCTTGCGAAGTCCAGAGTTATACAACCCAGGGAGTGTGTTTAATTCAAATGAAGGCTGCTTGGACGGAAAGGAACAAAGCTCTTGTCATACTTTAAGACACAGCCCCCCACCCCTTAGACTGGGGGCTCCCTGGGAGCGAGGTTCTGCTTTCCCGTTAGAATGGCATGAAGGGTGGGGTCGCCTCAGTCAGCTTCGACTTACTCCCACCATCTGAGCAAGACCATGGTGTGTTCAGAAGAAGAAATCTCTTAACTTGTGTTGTCCAGGATCTGAGAGTGACTCTTTACCAGTGAGAGTAACACAGGTGGAGTATGGACGGGTGCATTTTAACCTTCCTGAAACGCCGTGGGCCCCTGAAAGGTTCTCTTGATCTTTCCTCACATCTTGTTCTTCCCTTACCTCTGCCAGTCCTTTCAGGGACAGGAGAGCTAGGGGCTGGGGCAGAGGGAGGGGCAGGGCAGGGCAGGGCCAGGATGTGGCTGCGGTGCAGAGAGCTATCCTGCTCTGAACCCTGTTCTCTTTCTCCCCAGCCCGTTACCCCCAAGCCGGCCCCTCTGGCCTCTCTACAGCACTGCCTTGCCCAGAGCAACCCCAGCAGGGCACCCCTTCCCTCCCTTCTGTGCCCACAGAGGAGGGCGCCTGGCTGCCCACTGCCAGGTACAGAGGATAAAAATACCCAGTGGAAAAACACATGGCTCCAGGTCAAACATTAACCTGTAAGACCTGGCATGCTGGCGACGGTGTCCCTTCCCAGACTACCTGGCCACTGACATGCAGATGGAGGTGATGTCCTGTCCCTCTGACCATCATGGCAATTCTCAGACACTTACTTACATGCTTCCAGCGGAAAGCACCCACCTGAGGACCCCCAAGGGCACAGATCTTGCCATCCCATGGCTGCAGGAAGGATTCTCCCTCCGCTCAGCCTGGGGTCTCCCTGAAGCTCTCTGGGGTTCAAAGTTCAGCTCAGCGCCCAGATGAAAACAGCACCTCTGACCCTCAGGGGGAGGAGCCCAGCTCAGAATTACAGGATTCCTCAGGTTTTCTGTCCATCCGCTGCAAAACCGAGCTCACTCAGAATCTGGAAGGAAGGACAATAGACAAAGGAAAGGGATTAGGGAGAGGAGAGAGTCTAGCCAGAGCTGGCATGCACCCCTCAGCATCATGGGAGGGAGGACACCTGAAGGAGGTGTTGCGAGAGGCAGGCAGGCGAGAAGTTCCAGCCCTGTCCCTAATGTAGCCTGTGTGTTCAGCCCTGATGTTGTCAGGGTCTGGGGAGACCAGAGGGATGGGCGTGTTTCCCGTGGGCCCAGGTGACTGTCCGCATGCCCCAGGCCCTCCCCGGTACAGCCAGGCAGGTCCTTCTGGTCGGCATCTCCACAGTTGCCTGAGTTTGAGCAGGGCAACAGCCTGACTGACCCTCATTCCTCACACCTCTGGGATTTGATGCCCAGTGGTTCTAGGAAATGCATGCGCTGCAGCCTTGAGCCTGCGCCAAATGCCCCATTTTTTGGTCAAGGAAGCTTGACTGTACACAGTGGAAAGAGGAAAGTCCATCTGGGCACAGCATGACTGCCCCATCGCTCTGGCTGCCTGGAGTCTGATGGGCTTCACTGGGAGCTCGAAAGGGGTTTAGGGGGCCCTGGGACCAGGGGAGCCCTCCCGGCCACTTTGAGGTCCGCGGCAGCATCGCAGCTGCACAGTGGAGAGTGTGTAAAGATTAACTTTTAAGGGGAAGCAGAGGGTTTGAGTGGAGATCAGCAAGGGCCTCACCCACCTCTCTTGGGGCACCAGAGAGCCGGCCCGCTGGGGATTGGCCTCTGTGACCCTGCTACCAGGTTGAGAGTCCAGCACCGGACAGAGAGTTGGGAGGCCCGAGGCCTGGCCTCTGAGGAAGAGTGCAGCTCTCCCAGGCACAGGAATTCCTACCCAGGACTGTCCCGCAGTCTCCTGGAGATGTTTCTGACCAGGGAGGCCATCATTGTGTCAGGACAGGGCTCTGGAGAGAGCACCTAAGGGCCTGGTCCTGCTGCTGACCCAGCCAGGCCTCGCCGGAGGCCCCATGCGCTGCAGAAGCCTTTGGGTTGGAGCCAAGTTCTGCCACTTAAATAGCTATGTGGTCTTGTATGTGTTGCTAAGCCTCCGTGAGCCTCAGTTTATCTCATCTATAAAATGGGGACAGTTATGTCCAGCTCTCAAGTTGTTCCCAAGATGAAGTCAGCTGATCTCCCTCTAGTGCCTGGCACAGAGAAGTTATTCTTTGCTCCGGTCAGTTTTTCTCTCCATTCCAGGCCTCAGTTTTCTCATCTGTAAAACGGGGATAACCATACCCAGCTCACAGGACTAAATGAGCAGATCTGCATGGGTTGTTTTTGCACATGGACATTGGTCTGGAACTATCAACATGATTGTTATCTGCCCCTCTCTGCACCTCAGTTTCCTCATCTGGATTTGGTCATCTCAGGAGACCTCAGCTGGAGGTCCAGGGCGCTTGACACCTGCTCCCTGGACACGATCACACACCTCTGCACCCCCGTTCTTGCGAGGGTCAGAACTGCATCTCACTGCCCTCATTATCATGCTGACATTTGCTTTGGCTCACAGAGCAATTACCTGTTGAATTGAACAAAGCCTGAGGAGGGAGGCAGAGAATAAGACAGCCAGAAGCCCTGGCTATGGAGAGAGAAGCAGGCCGAGGTGTTAGTCTGAGAGTCCTGACCTCAGGCTCAAGAAACACAGTCAGTGATGCGGGAGGTGGGTGTGAGGTGGGGGTCAGAATTAATTTTCCCCAGCTGAGGAGCCGGGGTTGGGGGGAAGGAGGGATGTTTGCATCTGGATGCCATCTGGATGAGGGCAAACACCAAGGGGCCACTCGAGGAAATGCCTGAGCGGCAAATCAAACCCTGCAAAGAAATTACCGAGCCCTTGAAATGAATGTCTGAGGGAGAGGAATGTGTCTGGGGAGCGCTGGTGGTGGTGGGGAGACCAGGTCGCGGACGGATGACAAGGAGGAGAGGAAGGGACCAAGCCTGGGAGCCTTTGGAGATGGGCGGAAGGGCCTCCCTGGGCTGGTGGTCCCCTGTAGACACTGAGGCTGGACATTTGGGCTGAGGATGATGAAAGCAGGACCCCCAAACACACAGAAAGTCTACATTGCCTCAGAATCCTGGGTCTGGTTCCACGGAACCCCCCGACCATTCGTCAGACCCCAGGCCTCAGAGTGCTAGCATCCTTCAGATCAATGACCTTATCCACCCCACACACATCAATGTAGCACCTACTGTGCGCGCAGCCTCGGTATGGGTAGCCTGAACTCTCAGAGGTGCAGCGTGGCATGGTGGCTTTGGGTTCAGGCAGACTGATTCAAATCCCCTCTCTCCTTGAACAGGCTTTCACAAAAGTTAACTCTCCTGGCTGAGCCCCCTCATTTGCTCATTTGTGAAAAAGCACAAACCTGCAGCTTCTTGGGCCTCCCTGGGAGTGTGGCCAGTGCTAGCCTTGGGTGGGGATCCAGAGCAAGACAGAAGACCTGGCAGGCCCTCAGGCCTCCACACGCCGCATCTCGCCTTGGTCCCCGCTGCTGATGTAAGGCAGCTGCTGCCCAGCTCTGTCGCAGGGAGGTGCACTATGATTAACCCCAAGAGGGAGGTCAGGAAACACACTCGGCCCAACCCAGCTGGTGGCTGCAGGACCTGGACACTGGCCCTCTCCCACAGCCCCCCTGTAAACCAGGTCAGGCAGGCATACGTGTGCGTATTTGTGTGTGCACATAACTGTGGGAGTGTTTGTGCACATGTGCTTCTCTATGCTTGCACAAGTGTTGTGTTTGTTGTTTATTCACATGTATTTTATGTGTCGTGTACAAACATTTGTGTGTTTTAACGTGAAAATATATGCATGCATTATGTAAGTTTGTGTGTATATGCATATATTTACATGTTTATGTGTGTTTTGTCTGGATAATATGTGTATATGCTGTATGCGTGAGTATATAATGTACATGGATTTGTGTTTGTAAGTAAGGTATTATGTGTTTGTACAATGTGTTTCTGTGCTAATATATGTTTGTGGATATATGCATCTGTGTATAATTGACATGCCTGTGTAACTATGTACAGAAGTGTGTGTGGATATGGATGTGAAATATAATCGTATCTGTATATATGTGTATGTAATATGCTCGTGTGCAAATGTGAGTGTATAATTAGAAGATGTGACTAATGTATATATATGTTTGCATGTCAGTGAGTATAATTTGTGTGGTCTGTATGTGCCTGGGTCTGTGCCTGTAGGAGGCAGCCTCGCACGTTAGGAACAGCCTTGGATTCAGGCTCCCGTCCCCTGGCGGTGAAGTCTTGAGGCAATTAATCAGCCTTTCTGAGCCTCTGAAGGCCCAGCTGTAACCACACCAGCCACACTCCCTGCCCTGCCTCCCCCCGTGAGGCCCAGGGAGAAGGAACATATGGACGAGTAAGGCAGCCCAAGGCAGGACCGTCCCGGCCAGTCCTGGAAGGTCTTCTGGGTCTGGTCCTGCCTCCAGGACCACAGAGGAGCAGGACATGCGGCCTGCCCTCACCCAGCGTACAGCTCAGCTATTGAGACAGAAAACGGCACGAGGACAAGGAAGGACCTGGGGGAGACTGCAGCAAGGTATGCGGCTGGGGTCCAGGTGGCACGGGCCCTGCAGTGGCTAGAGCCTGGGTTCACATCCTGGCTCTGCCATGTACTTGCCCTGGGATCGAGGGAAAGTCACCTACCCTCTCTGTACCTCACTTTTTTCATCTGAAAAATGAGGTCATAATAGTGCAACCTCAGAGGGCTATTGCAAGGAATACACGGAGAGCGCTGAGCAGAGTGCCTGGAACGTAGAAAGTGCTCAGTAGGTGTTAGCTGTTATTGTTACTATAAAGTGAGAGCCCCCCAAATTCATTCTAAGTGCATAGAAAATTAAACAAACAACCAAAAGGACCCTCATCAATTCCAGGGAGAATAAAACGTAGGGCAAAGGAAGTGAAAAACAATCATAGTTTACTAAATGGCTCAACCCGGGATGTCAGTGCTTTTACAAGGTCACATTCCATTCCCATCTAACCAGAGTGACACGGGGATTATGGTAGGGGAGTGTTAGGCTTAGGGTTAGGCAAGACTATGAGTATCAGTTGTGGCCAGTTGTGACCAGAAAACTCTGTCATGGCCATTGAATGTGATCCTGTCTGCTGAGTGGGGCTGCTGTTTGTGAGGAATCTTACAGAGCTGAGCGACGCTTATGTGCATAAGCAACTTGGACAAAGGTTTTTAAAATCCATTAGAATGCATCAAGTAGAAAGCTGTGCCTGTGGTCAAGTGCACCTGAGCACGAAGTATTGAATGCAATGATGTTGGCTTTCAGTTCCCGTAGAGGGTGAGACCACACTCGCATAGGATCTGCAGGAACCAGGGGGCCGGGAATAGACCCTCTCCCAGCCCCTCCCTGACCATGGATAACTTCAAATGTTAGCCCAAAGGGGGACCCTGGCAGCTCGGCTCTGGTTTTCAGTGAGGCTGACTACAGACCATCATCACCGTGCCCTGCCGACCCTTCCCTCCCTCTGCACTGGCTATTGAGTCATCAACCTAAATGCGCGGGTAAGAATATAAATAATAATATTCACAAAAACTTGTATGGCACCACAGTTCTAAGGCTTTTCCATGTTTCACGTAACTCATTTAACCCTCACAGCCATCCTTATGGCAATCTGTTTTGACTTCCGTTTTAGAGGTAAAAAAATGAGGCACAGAGAAGTTAAGTGACATGCCAAAGGCCACACAGCAGAGCCAGGCTGTAACTCAGGCAGCCTGACCCTGGAGTCCACGTTCTTAATCACAAATTATTCAAGAAGGTCAGAGGAAGCAGGGTGGAAAAAGAGACGTACGTACACCTGGCCCAGTGCCTTGGGAGCAGCCGGCAGCCAGGCCACACCAAATGACCTTGATGGACATGGCAAGGAGAGGCCAGGTTCCCATAGGGGGCAGGGATTATTAGGCAAGGCATCCCTGCTGGGGCCTTGGCAATGGTGTCCTCTCCGGGCTTCCTATGTGGGGCGAGGTGGGTGGAAGATAGAGGAGGAGCCAGACCTGAGAGGCCCTCGGATGCCAGGCTGCTGACTTCAGTCCCAAATCAGCCCAGAAACCCAGAGCCGGTCCCCCCTGCCCCGCCCCATCGTGGGCCTGGACGCCTGCGTGTTGCTCAGTCGGTGACCCCACAAATGCCCACCGAGTGCTCATCGTGTGGCCAAAAGTGGATTCAGGAACCAGAAGGCTGGGGTCTGAATCCTGTCACCTCCTAGTTGTACAACTGTGGACACGTCACTTCGTTGGTCTGTGCCTCAGCTTCCTCTCTATAGACGAAGATCATTAATAGCATTGACCTCGCAGAGCTGTCATGAGGAATAAATGAGTTAATACCTGCGAAGGGCTTACTTCAGTGCCTAGACCATCGTATGTGCTGAGTTAACCTAGCTACCATTTGGTCCCTCGGCCTTTGGGGATATTAATAGTGACAGTGTTGCCCTCGAGTTTCTCCTACTTACCCCCTAGGCATGGTAATAAGATAACAGCCTGCCTCTCGGTCCTCATGGAATTTTCGGTCTAACAAGGGGAGCTCGGACAGATAAATAAAAGACGAACTGGGGAGCATTTGAAATCTTGCTCCCCGGCATGTGCCTTCAGTTTTGGCTTAAATAAACTTAAAAATATTTTTAAATGAATTAAGGCACAAACAAGTTCATTGTACCTGCAGGTGGGCACCTAAGAATCTCTGGTCCTGGAAACTAGCTCCAGAGCAATGGGCTCAGTTGTAGCATATTTCTCTTCCTCCTTCTGGTTCAATCAGGAGAGCAAAGGGGACAGACCGCTTAACCCCCAAAAAGAAGGGCTGGAGGGGGCTCCACTGGCATGGAAGGAGGCACCTGGAGGCATAGGCGGCAGCTGCTCCAAGGCCAGCGAGCAGGGCTTAGAGGAACCCAGGTCCACAGGCACAGCCACACGTGCTTATTCTCTTCTCCTTCCGGCTAAGACCAGATGTGCTCGAACTCTCCTGCCGTGAGAACCCTTGCCCGCCGCATGGCCACAGAGATTGGGGTGGGCTTCCTGCGGTCCAGCTCCTTAGCAGGAAGGGTTTGCACGGTGCTGACAGGTGTGTACCTGGCTTGGGCGGCAGGCCTGTTTCTCACCGTTCACGAATACCTGTGCAGTCTTGGGTCTTCCTCCGGCCGTGCTCACCCTGAGTGCTGTGAAGAGAGAGGGCCAGGCCCAGCCAGGCCCCTATCCCTACTCCAGCTGTGCCATCAGACCCTCTCTGGCAGCCCAAGGCAGAGTCAGCGCACCTCTGCTGCTCGGGCCTCCTCCTGCCCCACTTTCCTCCAGCCGTACCTTCTGTGAATGCTCGCTGAGCATCTGCTTGGAACCATATACCTTCCCGTGAGGCAGGAGTAATCCCCATTCTATAGATGAGGAAAGTGAGGCTATGAGAAAGTGGTCAGAGAGGTGGAAGGGTGCAAAGTGGGGGTCGAACGCCCAGTTGTCTAACTCCAAAGCCCAGACCCCGATCGCTACTCTTTATAATCTTCCCTCTGAGAGTCGAATGATGTGACAATCATGAGAACATTCATTGTGCACTTCTTATGTGCCAGACATTTCTGAGGGCCCTGCATGTCTGAACTCCTTCCATCCTCACATCACAGAGATTAAGAACTTGTCTCAGGATGTCTGACTCCCAAGTCATGCTCTCATATCACTCCCAGGTAGATGCCAACCCCTTGACACAGGGAAATGCCATGCTGCTCTCCATGCATCGCTATGGAATGTTAACAGATCTCTGAGAGATTATGACACGAAAAAGCCAAGTAGCACAACAGCGTGGTTAGGAAGTTATTGTTTATGAGGGAACCCTAACAAAGTGGACCTGGCTGACCTTGGAGGCTGAAGGGTCTGGGGCCTGGGGGATGGCATTCCCAGGTGTGTGGGGTGGCGAGGCCTGAGAGCGAGTGACCTCTGAGCTTTAGTGGGGCCACAGAGCACAGGGGCAGCATCCTCAGTGGTGCTGGCTTTATTAGCAGACCGGGAACTCATGACATCTGACTGGGAAAGGCCTTTGTGGAGACACAAAGGAGAAGACTGCACGTAGCTGGCAGTACCAAGCTAAGGACTCAGGGTCGGGGAGGAGGGGCATGCCAGGTGAGACGAGGCTCTTTCAGGCCTCCAGGAGGCTAGGGTCAGAGGGTGCCGGCACCGGCCAAAGATGCTTGTTAAAATGCAGCTTCCCAAGACCCAACCCCAGAGACTCTGATTTATAGGTGGTGCAGCAATGGGGCCCTGTTTTGTTTGATGTAAACATTATTTTCACATGTTTTTGAAAAGGTAAAAAGAACAAAAAGAAAGGACTAGTAATGAAGAGAATACAGTGACAAGCAAATCTCCCTCCCTTGTTCCTTCCTAGGGACTGTCCCCCCAGGGCCAGAGGCAGCCAGCTACTGCCGTTTTTGGAAACGTTCCTGGTGCACATAGCACTGTATCGATGCACAGAGAGCTGCCTCGTTCTCTCTCATGACTTGGTTGTGAAGATGTACTGAAAAATTTTTTTTTAGCAAATTTTGATAAACAGCTATTTTTGGAAAAGATTAGCTTAGAGAACTTCTTTGGAGCTGACAGTGCTAGATTCAGATCTAGTTTCTGACATTTACAAGTTTAGGTGGCCTTGGGCAAGGTGCATGATGTCTCTGAGCTCCAAACCTTAGCTTTCCTGTAGATAGAAGGAAGGTAATAACGGTGGAGTTTGAATGAGGATCAGAAACAATTTATGGCCAGTGCCTAATGCACATTAGGAGATAATAATAATGGGGTGATAAGACATTTACACACATACGCAATAACGAGAGAGATTGCAAAGAATGTGTTCGCAAATGCAACGAGTTTCGAGATGGGTAGCCAGCAGAACGAGTCCCTTCAGATCACTGGGTGAAAATCGGAAAAGAAAAAGGTGGAATAGTGGTCCCCCATCCGCACCATCCTCAAGTGGTATTGGGAACCAAGAAGGGAACGGGCCCAATGAGGTGTCTCTCATTCCAGCTTAGACCTGACGACTCTGAAAGCTAAGCGGTAACTTTCTGGGAAAAACTGACAAGCCTGGATGTGCTCTGATTTGAAGGACAATCCTCTGTTGGTCTGGATGGCAGGTGTCACTAAGTCCTGACTGGCAGGGCCAGCATTTGCTGGAAGTTGCAGCCATGGGAAGACTGGGTCAACGGTCGCAGGGGGTTCAATCAGGCCTGCTTGGCTAAGTGACTGGGACCTTGGGCGCCCTGTCCAGCACTGGGCACACACAGGAACTAAACAAATCTTTGTGCAATTACTTTTTGGATCACAAAACTAATTAGAAAAAAATAATTCCATGGGATTCAGCAAAATAGTTGGGAAAGGGGTTGAATCAGGAATCAGTTCGAGTCTTGGCTGCTCAATTTCCTACAGATATCAATTCAAGTGCATTACATAATCTTCCCAAGCCTCAGAATTAAATGATATAATGTCTGAAAGGATTAACGTCTGTAAAGCAACTAACTCAAAGCTTCCTACACAACAATTCCAATAGTCTAAATTCATCATTGTTCCCTTTCAGAATAGCCAGTTAGAATTCAACAGATTGTATTTGCAAACGAATTTATATTTACTACAGTGGAGTTGTTGTCACTGAAGTGGGGAAAGCTTTATCAAGGAGATTTCTTTCGGTAGGAAATGATTTCCGAATTGTGTTGAAAAGGAAAAGAGACTCTAATTAATCCAGTAATTTTTTCGTGAGCACCTCTTGTGCCAGGCATGGCCTTAGGCCCTGGGGTGGAACAGTGTACAAGGCTGGCCAAAACCCCTGCCCTTGTGAAGGTGTCCGAGGACTAAAGCTCCAAGTCTGAGAAGGGGACATTTTCAGACCCAAACAAGCCCCTTTTCTTGGCCTTTTTACACTGAGAGGGTCAGGGCAGCCTGCTTTCCAACCCAGGAAAGAAATGACCTGGCCAGCGCCATAGGGACACTTTGCTGACCCCGTAGGCACCCATTCTGTATGACCTGTAAGAGTCAGGGAGTAAAGGGCTGTCACTGCCTAGTAAGACATTCTAGGTAACGGTAGAGCACCCCCACGCCCCACCTCTGGTCTCTCTGTCGAGGCCCAGAATGGCTCCATCCAGATTCCTATCCCAGGGTCCCTTCGTCTCCTCTGCACAGGAAATGAGGCGGATGGGGGAGGACGAGCCTTGCTTCTCACAGGCCCGGGCTCTTGGGTGGTCCCCTCTCTCTCGAGTCTATGGGCTATGTCTTCTCCTTCAGACTGGGGCTCCCTGAGGACAGAGCCTTGTCTCCCCTCAGACTGGGGCTCCCTGAGGGCGGGCCGTGTCTCCTCTTAGACTGAGGCTCTGTGATGGCAGAACCGCAGCTCCCCTTCTTCCACCTCAGTCCCACCTGGGCCTGGAAATTTCCTTCCTCCCATATCCCCCTGCTTAGCTCAGACCAGAGTTGGTTCCACCTGAGGTTTTCACGCACCCAAACTCCAGGCTGTTTGCAAACAAAGACCAGACCTGTGTGAGTGCTGGCAGATGTTAAATATAACCCCGCTGGGCCTTTTAGGAATTAGTCTAAAATATACGATTGTATTTCAGGTGACTGAACGGTGTTTCTGAAACCTTGGGGCCCAAGACAGTTATAACATATGTCCATTTTAGACTTTGGAAAATAGGGTGCTATAATTGGAAAAGTTAGAGAAGCACTAAGTACAGGGGGCCTGTCTCTTTACATCTCAAATACCAGGTATTTAGGTGGCTTTCTTGGAACCTGGCATTAGGGACATGTGTGAATGGCCAGGCTCATTTCTGAGGAGTGAGTGGGAGCAGCCGGTGAAGGTGCCGGGGCAGGGCAGGCAGTGCCACCTCTGGTTCCCAATGCCAGTGACCCTGCTGCCTGGCACGTGGGCCCAGACTCACCTCCCTCTCCTTCTCCTTCTCCTCTGGGCTTTCTGAGGTCCCAGGAGCACCGGGTAGAGTAGGGATTGGCACCTGTGCCCCGAGGCGTGCAAGGTCCTGGCATTTCCTCCAAAGGTGGACTATGGGACTCCTGCTCTCTGTCAGACTGTGGTAGCTATGCCCTTGGGTGCTGATGCCAGACTGAGTTCAAATCTTCCCATCCTCACTTAGGCAAGTTACCTAACCTCTCTGGGCCTCAATTTTCTCATCTATAAAATGGGATGAAGGTTATAATCCTTACTTCCCAGGGTTGTTAAGATGATTAATGCAATAACACATAAGGCATTTTGCATAGTGCCTGGCACAAGATAAGAACTCAATGATGTTAGCGACTATAATTATATTTTTAAAGGCTTAAAAATGTTTCCCAAGCATTTTTGTCATTAGACCTAGGCTCTTTACTCCCTCACTAATCTGGAGACCCCCTCTGTGCGTCTCTCACCTTGGCTTTCTGCTCTGGTGCAGATGAGTTACTTTTTGTTCACCATTCACTCATTCATTCATTCCACTATTGACACAGGCAGCTCTGGCCTGACGAATACTGCCCTCCAGCTCTTGTCTAAGAGACATGGCACTTCGGCAGCTTTCGAAGGAAGGGGTGGCGGGGGTGGTCCATGGGACCTGTCCCCACTTCCAGAACTACACATCTAAGCATGAAGCCAAGTGATAACTACCTGGCAGGAGGTAAAAGGGGGCATAGTGTTCTGGAGGGAAGGGTACCCACCCCAGCATATTTCCAGGGTATCAGCAACTTCCTGTGCAGTGTTTTAGTCTTACGTTGTGAGGAAGACACTTTCGGCATTTTGGTGTAGAAGAAAGTACAGGGAATTCAGAGTTTTTCAGACAGCAAAGGGCCTTGGGCCATCCACGTTTTATTTACCTAGCGTTGCATAACAAGCTAGCCCCAAAAGTTAGTGGCTATGACAACAATTATTTATTTGACCCCAGTGCTGCAGTCTAGACAGAGCGTGTCAGGGACAGCTCATTTCTCTGCTTCATGCCTCAGACTGTAGGATCCACCTCCGGCACGGCTTCACTCACATGCTGGCAAGTTGGTGCATGGTCAGCAGGGGCTCAGGGCCGGGCCTCAGTTCTCCTCCACTGTGACTAGGCTGGGCTTCTCAAGACTGATGGCTGGTTTTGGAGAAGGAACACTCTGAGCGCCATGATCTCAGAGGACTAGCCCCACAGGCAAGTGCCCTGCTTTCATCACACTTGCTCCTGTCCAGTTGACCAAAGCAAGTCGTATGGTCAAGTTTAGAGTTATTGTGAGTGGAGACCACACAAGGGTGTGAATATTGGCGGGGGGTGGGGGCGGGTGTTAATTGATTGGTGACCGCCAAAATAGTAGTCTACCAAAAAATGGGGTCCCCAGTCTCACCAGCGACCAGACATATCCATATAGGCCAAATGTGGTCATTCCATTGAGAAACAGTAGTAAGTAAGTATACAGGTTCAGCTGCTGGGACAAAGACACCCCCAAAACAAAGGCTTAAACAGGATAGAAGTTGAACTGTCTCACACATAAACATCCAAGTAGGTAATCCACAGTAATGTGGTAGCTTAATGGTGTCAGGTATCCAGCTTCCTTCAGTCTTGTTGCTCTATCTTCCTCCATATGCAGCTTTCATTGTGTGGTCCAAAATGACTGTTCTAGTCCCTACCATCACATTTGCATTCTAGCCAGTAAGAAAGAGAAAGACAAAAGGGATTGTTCATTCCTTGCTATCCCATTGGCCAGGACCTAACCACAGGATACATGTAGCTGCAAGGGAAGCAGGAAAATGCAGTCCTTGGTGGAGAGCTTTGTACCCAACTAAAACTTCTATTATCATAGAAGAGGAAAATAGATATAAAGAAACAATTGGTGGTCTCAGCCACAGGAAACAAATGACCAGCCCCAGGACATTCTGTCAACCATTCTTGTGAGTTAAGAGAGACCATACTGAGCAGGGATTTTAAAAACAACTCTGACCTGTGGCATGTGATATAAGGAAAATGGTGACCCGTGGATGACAGGCAGCCTGGGTTTTGCACATCTGACTTCCTAGAGATCCAGCAGAGTGGGGCACCTTTTCCTACTAATTCTATTGACTTCACTGCCCACAAGCAGCTTCTGAGCACCTCCAAGGCACAGTAGAGGAATGTGCACTGAGAGACCTCCCAAAGAGGAGGCCATGAACCATCCACGGCAGCCCGAAGCACTGGGCGTGTGCTGGGTGCCAGAGGTCGGGATGGAGAGCTAGGCTGCAGAGACCAAGTTCACAGCGGGGATCCCATGGGTGAACCTGAATCCCTGGCTTCAGAGAGCATCTCTCATGTGCACCCCTCCCTCCAAGTCTGCCAAGCTATTCTAGAGCTGGGAACGGCTGGCGAGAGTAGGCAGTTCAGGGCAACAAAATCTGACTGCTGATTAAAGGCTGACCTGATAGTTGCCTGCTCCTTGTCCACAGGGGCTTCTCCTGCCTCAACATCTTTAGTGTCCTCAACACATGTCTCTTGCTGGGCCTGGAGCCCTCATTGTCTGGGGCAGCTGTCTGGTTTACTTTGTGGCATGCTACCTCCAAGGCCTTAACCCCAGAGGGAAGGCTCCGGCCTCGGAGCCATAGCAGTGGGCCCTTCGTCACCCACAGGGTCTAGAGACAGAGGGTGGGGGAAGACACTCAGCTTCTTATAAAAACGAGGCACATTTCACAAAGAGAGACGCAAATACCAAAATTCTCTCCCCGGGAGCTCAGGAGTAAAAGCGTGTCCATATTCAGCCCAGAACTGCACGGGAGGAAAGCCTTAGACCAACAAAGAGCGGACATGGGACGCAGCTCAAGGATGAGTCCCACAGTATGAGCAGGCCCCTGAGAACCCCCAGAGGCTGATTTATTCAGAAGAAGAAACCAGAGAGGACAGGGCAAATGCAGAGGTCCCCCTGGCTGAGGAGCTCCCTGGTGAAGATGGCCTACTCCAAGAAACATGCTCAGTTGGGAGGGAGAAGGTGGTTCTCATAAACACTAATCAGGAAGCCAGTCAAAGCGCGCCCCCAACCCTCCACCCCGCCCAGGCCTCCAGGACAAAGGAGAAGTCATTCGGTGAGAAGTCATCCCTGAGCCACTGCAGCCCCTGTCAGCACACGGTTGTTCTGTGTGGCCTTCATGTCTGTAAGCTGGAAAGCATGATTTAGATGAGCAGAGGTAGACAGCACACACAAAAAGAATGAAACATGTGGAAACATGTTCTGCTTTACAAATAATCAAAGAAGCAAGGTAGCATTTACACCAATTATACTACCCTTTGATAGTTTTTAGCAAAGTTCAGGGCTGGAACATCGGGATGGTCTCCATGGCCCAGCCCCCTCCTTCTTAATCCTGCCTCCATTACAGGTGATTGGGCCTTGAAATGTAGGGGTTCTAATCCATAGGTTAACCTAAGCCAATCAGATTCTACCCCTTCGAAATTTAAACTCAGATAACAGACAAAACTAATGTTTGCTAATAAAAATCAGAATTTGTTTTTTATTCTGAGAGACAGGGGATTGACTGCCAAGGGGGACAAGATCCTTTCTGCAGTGATAGAAATGTTCTGTATTTTAACTGGAGTATAAATTACGTAAGTGTATATTACGTAAGTGTATATAGTTGTCAAAGGTGTACAACAGCACACTTAAACTTGTGCATTTGATTGTATGCAAATTATAGAGCTAAAAAAATTTTAACTTGGAGACACAGGAATGATAGACAACTGGTGATAGATTTAGGGGTCTCTGTGTTTCCAGGGAGACTGGTATAGTGGCCCTAAGTACCTGCTTGAAGTAAGGTAAGTCAGTGAGGCGGGACCTGACACCACCAGTTATTGACTGCATCTTTGAGCAAGTTATTTAGTCTTCTTATGCCTCGGCTTATCCACCTGTGACATGGGGATAGTTAAGTCTCTACGCCAGAGGGTGGTGTGAAGCTTAAGATGATCGATATAGGCAATCCGTACAGTGCCTGGGATAGAGTGAGCCCTCAGAACATGTGAGCAGTTACTTAGAAAATGATATGTGCTCAGAGCTGATAGCTCTGCTAGGTTTAAAAAAAAAAAAAAAGCAGCTGGGGACAGAGAGATGGAGCAGGGAAAGCAGAGAAGCCGAGACAAGGCAGGCCCCTGGGAGCAGGAGGCAGCTGTTTGAGCTCCTGTTGGCTCCCAGCTCCAGTTTCCCCCGAAGCCTGACTGCACTTGGCTCCCAGTGTGGGACGTACCCTTACTTTAAGCCTCCTTCATTTTCTTTGGAAAGCAGTTTGGCAAGCCACATCAAACGGGGCACAAAAACAGCCTTGCCAGCTGACCTGGGCACTTCTCTTACAGAAATAATTAATGAGAAGGAAAAAGCCACATGCACAAAGATGTCCAGGGCAGCTTTATTTATAATAATGGAAAACTAGAAGCCCTCAAACGCCCAACGATCAGGGAATAAAAAAGTCCCTTGAATGGAATATTATGCAGCCATTAAGAATGACAAATATGAAGGCCACGCACCAACAAAAAAATGTTTATGAAAGAATAAGGGAAAAAGAGCAGAACACAAAATAATTGTAGCAGACTCTGAGTACATTGGACCAAAAAAAAAAAAAATGTGTACGCGTGTGGACAGGGTTGGCTGGGATTACCAAAAATGACAAAAACAAGCTTATTCTTGGGCTATTTAGAGGGAGGGGCTCTCTGAAAGGAGGGGTCCCCTTTCCAGTCACTCCCGAGGCACCCCAGCCCTGGGAAGGAGGAGAATGAATGCCCTTCAGACTCCCGGTCCCCACACCCAGCTCCTTGCCAGACCCCACCCCGCCTCTCTGGGGAGAGGATGCTCAGGGCTAGGGCTGCTGGTATTTTTAGCCAGGCCTCTTGCAGCCCGGCGTTCTGGGGTAAAAATAGCTGAGGTGGAGGGCACAGCACTAGCTTCGCTGCTTTCTGCCCCCCTCCCCCTGGACCAGGCGCCTCCTGGTCTTGGAGTCAGAGCTTTTGGTGCCTTTCTCTGGCTCCATCCCATCTCTTGAGGCCTCAGCGGCCAGGGAGGAATGTTCTGGTCCAAGGCTCTTGGAACCTTGGAGGTCATGGTGGCCAAGTGTTCCATTTTATGGTTAAGGAGACTGAGACCCAGAGAGGAGAAGGGAGGTGTCAGGAAGTAGTTGGCCCCTTCTCACCCACAACCACCCTTTCCTGTCCAGACCCCACTTACAAAGGTAAAAAACCAATGAGCTGCATCCTCCATCCCAGGCTGGAGGTCAGACCTGCCAGCATCTTTCGCCTTTATTTACCGTCTTCCTAGGGCCTGCCAGATGTTGTGAATTCTCAGTTATCCAGGTGGCTGGCACACCTCAAGGGTTATTGGTGCCTGTCTCTGCCTGCAAGGCAAGCTTTCCCCAGCTCCAGGCACACATTTGAGCACCTCCATCTGTTGGGATACCTTCTTAAGGAATGCGTACTAATCACAATGCCAGCTGAAGCCAAATCTAACTATGGAGATAAATCTGCTGCCAAAAAAATTAAATAAACCCAAAAAGGCAGTTTAAGGCAAAATATATGAGACTGGAAGACAGTCAGCTGCTAGAAGTCTGGTAGTCCTTGCCCCTCCCGCAGAGCAAAAGAAGTTACTTGGCCAGGAAGTACTCAGATGGACCCACTACACCAGAGATTACCCCAGTATGATAGGCCTTCCGCGTGTGATGTGGCTCCCAATTCTGCTCCCCTTTTGGACCTCACCCCTGCCCGTAGCGCATGTCATGCCCTGCTTGACCTGTGTTCAGTCCACAGGTCTCACCTCCTGATGAGATTGTAAATTCCTGCACATCACCCAGTTTACAGCTCATACGGGAAGGGCTCAAAGTGAACAGCCCCAAGGGAGAAATCACAATGCCTGGAATCAGGAGATAAGCTGAGCCTAAGGGACTGGATTGGCAAGCAATTCACATCATCCCAGGCCCAGCTGCTGGTTCTGGGTGTGGACATGCCCGGGCATGCCAGTATGCCTTCGTGCATGTGTATGCTTGTGTGTAGCCCATGCGGGCCACAGAAGAGTCCCAGGACTCTACCGAGTGTCCCCAGTTTGACGGCCCAAACCCTCAACGGTCTATACCGACAGTAAGGACATCCCCCCCACCCCCACCCCCGAGCTCTTTTCATTATTTCAAACGTTGTCCTGGAAATCCTACCAGTTCTCTCACTCAATTGCAACTTCTGACTCAAGCGTCAGATCTCTGCTCTTAGTTGGCACTTTATCAGTACAGAACACTGGAAATTCTGATCGCGGGAACAGGCATCCCTCATTAATAAAATGGGAAAATGGGTCAGGGCCTCACAAAGGCGGCATATGCGGTGGGTAAAACAGGGAACCCAGGCTGGGGCAATAATCCTGAGGTCCTAGGGCTGCGGGGGTAGAAGCCCCAGATCGAGAACTCTTGAGGATTCTGAGTCAGAGTTCAGAGGTCTTGAGAGCCAAGGGGGCTGGAAAGAGGTCTTCACACTGGGGTGAGTCCTCTAACCACATGTGAGACACTGCTTGTTGTCTAAAAGGAGGGTGGAGTGATGCATGGGGGGCCTGTGTGATGCTCTCATGGGACCAGCCCACTGTCCTTGTCCCTTGCTGTTCCCCAATCCTGGCAGCCAAAGGTATAGCCATGTACTCAGCCTGGCATGCAAAGGAGGAAAGAAGTGGACAGGGGTGTCCCTTCCAGCCCATTTCCCTGCCTCACGTCACTTGTGGCAGGACCCGTGGCCTATCCCCCAGGTAGGGCTACAAGGGCACACCTGGGACCACCAGAGCATGGAGCTCTAACCCAGCAAGTCACCTGTCAGGCCCCCTTGGCATAGCCCTGGGACTTGTGAGCTCCCTCTGAAAGCCCAGGGTCCCCTAAATATGTGTCTATCATGTGGAGGTCATCAGAGTGGTCTAATCATTAAGGGTTGGAAGAAAAAGCCTAGAAGCTTAGGTTTTAATCTGGACCCAGTTTCTTTTAAGCTCTGTTTCCATTGTTCCCAGTTTCGGCTTCCCTATTGTAAAATGTGAGTTGCAGACAGGCTCTGGGTTTCCTCCCAGTCCTACTTGCTAACTGATCTTGGTCAAGTTGCTTGATCTCTTTGAACCTCAGTTTCTCTGCCTATAAAACGGGGACCCTAATCCATGCCCTGTCTTCCTCACGGGGCCGGATGAGCATCAAGTGCTAGAGCATCTGCCAAAGTGCTTTGAAAATCAGACCTTCCTCATTATTATGACCAAGGCAGTCCAGTTCACTCTATCTGGACCAAGCCCCGGGGCTACGAGAGAAAGTAAGGGTGCAGCCCTGCCCTTGGCGCCCCTCTGATGTGCTGGAGAGACGGAAATGATCAGCACCCATTCCGACAGTGAGAGTGAACCAGGTACCTAAGAACTAAAGGGTTCAGTGGCTGGGAAGGACCCTGGCAACTGGGGCTCAGCTCGGAGGCTTCCTGGGGGAGGTGAGTCCCTTAAAAGAAATGAAGGCTTTTATAGTAAGCCCTGGGAGTTACTTAGAGAGGGCATGGCTCTGTTCTTGGCCCATACCAAACCCCTCGAAGCCCCTTTACTGGGCTTTTGAGTTATAACACATCATCTCATTTGTTCTCCAAAGCAGCCCTGTTTGTCAGTTATTACGTATGCTCATTGACAGGCTCAGAGGTAGGGTTCAAACACAGCTCAAGAAGCCAAGCACAGCCCCTCTCAGCATCCTCCCTCCTTCTCTCCCTTCTCCTCCCCCTCCGCACTACCTGTAGGAAACACCAATGCAGATGGCTCCTTTTAAGTCTCCAGGGATCAAAGTGTTGGCTGTGGAAGAAAGACATGCTGCTGGCAAGCCAACCAGAGCCCAGGCTGCCCCAAATCCTTTCCTGCTTCCCTTCCACAGTTTGGCTCGCAGCCCCTCCTGCCCAGCTGTTGGTGAGTGCCCACACCTGACGGCTCCTGGGCCTCCCGCTCCCCCTCCACACACACGCAGCAGGGCCAGGCCCCCAGTGTTCTCTTGAAGCAGGTTCTCTGCACCTTTGTCAGGTAATTTGTCTGTGGAACGGGTTGTCCCTGCTGGGCCGGGAACTGCCATGTCTCAGAATAATGGGAGCGGGAGAAAGACAAAGAGAGAGGCAGGGCCTGGGATGGAGAAGCACTAAGAGGCCAGGAGGAGGAAGAAAGGCGGGCGAAGAGAGTGAGAGAAGAAAGCGGATGGCAGAGACCTCACAGACGCTCAGAGGAGATGCAGAGCAGAAGAAAAACGCACGAAGGAACAGGGCAGAGATAACGAGGTGAAGGAGAGATCAGCGAGGTGAAAGAAGAGAGGCGTTTTTTAAAAGACAAGCCAAAAATGCAGAGGGAAGCACAGAGTGGAGCAAAGAGGGAAATGGCTAAGGCACCACAGAGGTGGGCTGGCAGAGCGGGAAGGAGTGGCTGGGGCTCAGGGGCTGGTGGCAGGCCTGGTTCTGGGGAGGGCCCCGAGCGCCCCGCCTCTGCCATTCTCCAGGGGTCCGTCAGGCCCAGCCTCCACTTCGAGCTCCTCGCCAGCCAGGCCACCAGGTTCTCCCCTACCCTCTGGGCCCCAGCGGCTCCCAGCCCCAACGGGACTCCTAGGCAGCCTCTTGGACAAGGTGGCTGGAAGGGAAGGGGGAAGAGGGAAGAGTGGCGCGTACGTCCTTCAGGAATCCCTGTATGCCCTCCACGTGGTCAAGTCTACAACCCTGCGCCTCGGAGTAAGCCCCCCAGGTGGGGCAGGAAAGCGAGTAATTCCAGGGCAAGGTGTTGCCTCAAGGGGTGCGTGGAGACAGCAGAACAAATCTCTGTGGCTGACCCCTACCCGTGCTTTTCCTGGCCCTTCACCCTCTCTGGAGTGGAAGGACCTAGATCTTCTGAGGCCAGAACCTCTGGGTTCCTCCATTCCCCATCCCCCAGCGCCCCCGCTCCTCACCCGCATCACTGACTGGCTGGGTGACCTTGAACCTGCCACTTCTTCCTTCTGAGCCTCATTTTCCTTATCTGTGAATTGGGAAATAATCACAGCGCTTGCCTCATAGGATGGCTGCGAGGATTAGATAAGACAAAGGTGACCGCGTGCTCAGCGCCGAGCCTGGCACTGCGCCGTCGAGGGGGCCCTGTTGTGGCTGTTACCAGTAACAAGAGCTGTGGTGGTGCTGATGGTGTGGGGTAGAAATTCAGCCCTGACTGGCTCACGGGGACTCTGTGAGGCTTATAAGAGCTAAGGGAGGGGAAAGGCACCCTAGCGCACGATGGCCGGGCTCCTGCTGGCCCCCCAGCCCGGGCCCGGCTCACCCACTGTGCACAGCAGGCCCGGCGCGAGCCCGTACGGTGGTCAGGGGCCCATGAAAATGTTTTGATTTATTTTAAAGTCAGGGGAAAAATAATGCTTTACATCAAAGAAAATGTTTTCATGTATAATATGAATATATTTATCTTTATCCCAGTGCAGTTGTAAAATGCAATGTTTGGTACTTCATTTATGAAGGAAGAGGTTCACAAAGGCAAAGGCACCGTGGCCCAGAAGTCATGATGCAGCCCTGCTGGCCAGTGTTGCTGTGAGGACAGGACAAATGCACTGCTGGTGGCCCTAGTGGATAGACCGGACCAGAGAAGACCAGCTGGGTCAAAGCCCTCCTAGGGACGTAGGCGTGGGGAATTGGGGGAAGCGAGAAGAAATGAGAGCAGAGGCTGACATAGGAGCGGACCAACCTCAGCCCTTGGGGCGGCCCCAGGCCGAGCGGCAAGGATAGCCCCAGACCTTAGAGATCCCTAATCTGGGGGCAAGGCTTGTCTCCACCCTCAGGGAGCCCCAGTCTGAGGGAGACAGAGTCCTGGCCTCAGGGAATGCACAATCTCATAGAAAAGACAAAATACAAAATTTTAAAAGAGAGCAAGCTGCCTCAGAGGCAGTCCCGTGATCAGCCTTATGGCCGTCAGAGAAACCTGGAGGGAGCTCCCTGATGGCTGGAGGAGGACGGTCACCTCAGCAGAGTCGGAGGCTCTGGGCTAAGGCAAGGAGAGCCATCGAGGAGGGAGATGCTGGCACTGCTGTCAGGGGAAGGAGCCAAATGGAAAGAGGGGGATCGTGGGTCTGGGTACAGAGGGGTCTCAATGTCCGACCAAGCCCCTCCACGCCGTGCCCATACCTGGGACCTTCACAGGCCATGGTTGTCCCTGGGGCATCCGTGTCCCGAGCTGCACAGGGACACAGGAGTCAATCCTGGTGTGGTCAGGTAACCGCACACCCCAGGTGACTCCCCCCGCAGCCCGGCGCCCTGCAGAATTAAATTACCATATTGGAAATAGCAAAGTAAACACCAATAGGTAAAGTGCAAATTAAAGCCGTTCCTCCCAGATACCTTATTTATAGACCTGAGTTCAGGGGCCGCGCCCTCCTGGGCAGGAGCCACAGGAGCAGAACAGGGCACCTGCCCAGTGCCAGCCTGTTCCCAGGACACTTGGTTCCTCTCTGTCAGGGGCTGGGGCAAGATCCACCTGAGGCCTGGCCACCACCAGCACCTGGCTTCTTAGGGGGCGAGGCGAGGGCCATCGGCGGACCTGGGCTTCAGCAGCACAAAGGTGTGGGGCCCTTGAAGGCTGGGCTTGGTGCAAGGGAAGACATCTGCTAGAGATGGGGATGGAGGGACGTAGGGCCAGAGATGAGGGGCACAGAGTCCAAGGAGCAGGCGTTGGGGGTTGAGATACTATAATGATGACAAGAGCTAACACACAGCAGCTGCTGTTCTATGTCCTACCAAGATTTGGCTTACCTCACAAGAGGCCCTACGATCATCCTCATTTTACAGATGGGGACACTGAGGCATGGGGTGGTTATATCACCACACCGCTACAAACTGTCCCGTCAGGGATTTGAATCCCAACAGTCTGTTCTCTTAATTGCCATACTGCTGCCTCTCCAGGGGCCTCCCCAAACAAGTTAGGAGACGGACTCCATGGCCCGGCGCTTTCCTGGTCGCCAGTGCTTTCCCACCAACATACATGCCAGCCTTCACATAGGAAAGTGCCCATTCTTGCCCGGCTGCGGGCAGGTGGACAAGCACAGGCCTCTCTCTGGGGCTGGGGGTCACAGAGGTGCCCACTCTCTTACGGGCCCACACCCTTCCTAGGCCTGACCCCCAGTCCCAGCGGCACAGGCGAGGGCTGCAGGCTGAGACCGTGGACAGAGCGCACCTCCCTGTAATGCTGGCCTGGATAGAGCGGAGCCTGACCTTGGTCTCATTGGCGTGGTGCTCTAACCCACGGAGCACAGGCCACGGATGGTTAGCCACAGGTTTATTAGTGGAGGGAAAGTGCTGGCCCGGGTCAGGAAACCACACTTCGCCTGATTTGCTTATCCCACCAGACCTGGGAAATCTGTCACCATCTTACAGGCAAGGCGCCAGGGACAGAAGCTGTGGGCTTGGCAAAAGGAGGGACTGGAAGGAGAAATGGCCACAGTTTGTGAAGAAGGGAAAAGGCTCGCCAAAGCCTCATGCTGTCAGCCAATCGGCTGCACATCCGAGAGCCGCTTCCAGTTGGAAACCAAGGGACGCCACGAGACTGACCCTTCACAAACATCCCCCGCCGCTGGGCAAACACCGCAGGCCCAAAATAGCCCCCTTCCTGAGTTGGCTGGCAGGCCCCAGGGACAGGCTCCCAGTGGACACATACCTGTCAGGTACCCGCCTTCTCTCGCTTGGAACTGGCCAGCAGAGCCCCTTATCTATTTGATGAGGGGTAGGGAGAGGACTCCAGTGGCTAAAGATCAAGAGGCAGCCCGTGGACTGGACAGAGCCCTGAGAAGGCCTGGCTTCTGCCATCCCCAGCTGTGCACGTGGAGAGGCTACTTCCCCCACTGAGGGCTCAGCGCCACGCACAAAGGGGCAGCAATCCTGCCTAGTCTGAGAACCAAGGCTGAGTGACGAAGGCCCCGGTTGCCACTCTGTACCAGACCCTGGAAGTAAAAGAACACCAACTTAGATCTAGTGCTTTCTATCTGCCCAGCTCAGTGCTAAGCACTTCACCCATATCAATTTCTTTAACCTTCATAATGACCTCTAAGACAGCTAGTAGCACTAGCTCCATCTTATAGTTGAGGGAACTGAGGCGTAAAAGGGTTCAGGTACTACCCAAGGTCACACCTAACCAGGGCCTGAAATTGAACTCGAACCGAGGCAGTCTAGCGCTGGAGCTTGTGATTTAACCACGCCACACGCCATGTGAGGCGTGTGTCGAGTGGAAATAAAAAGGGGTGTGTGTGTATCATCCTCAGTGCCCTAAAGAACCCACCTCTTCTTAGAGACTTTCTAGAAGCCAGAGACCAGGGTGAATAGGCAGGGGACCCCTCATGTCCTTTCCATCTCTGCTTCTCCCCACCCCAAGAGGGGGGGTAGGAAGACAGCTGGGAAAGCCACTGCCCAGCGGGTAGGGTAACCATCGTGCAAAACGTGCCCTGGTCACAGTGTTGGGTGAGGTGGGGGTAGCAGGCTGTCAACCATGTGGTCCCCAGCCCACGCACTGTCTGGCCGTCCGGGGGGTGGGATGGGGGGGCCCATAAATAGCAGGCTTCTCACCAGTGTTGGGAATAGAAACCCAATCCAAACAGTGTGGTGAGTCCGGGCTTTCCAGAGTGGCCACAACCCCCAGGAGCCTGGAGGCAGCTGTGAGGGCCCCCTTCTCCTCTTGCGTCTCCTGAAGGATCAGGTCACCTTGAGGAGAGAGCCTAACTGGCTCCAATCCCAGAACCTTCATAGCTCGGGAAGGAATGCCAGGAGGTGACAGGAATACAACAGGTGGCATTAATTGAGTACCTACTACGTGCCTGGCACTGTTCTAAGTGGATTATCCCAGTTAACTGTCTTACAATCGTATGAAACAGGCCTACTATCCTGCTCATTTTACAGCAGAGGAAATTGAGGCACGGGGGGCAAATTCACATGACTCAGTTCACACTGTTGGGACGTGGTGGAGGTGAAACTTGAACCCAGGGCAATGAATGTGCCTCCTGCTACCGGGCCTGGTGCAAAGACCAGTCACATCCAAGGAGAAGACAATCATGGATGAAGGTGCACGCACTGAAGGCTCACCAGACAGGACCGGGGCTTCTCAAATCCCTGGGCTAGCCCGCCAAGTGGGACTTGAACCCATGCTCCTGCAGAGCAGAGCCTGAGGAGGAAGGAGGAAGGATCCCGCGACAGTGCTGACCTGCTGAGTGTCAGCTCAGCCTCAAAGGTGGGATCCCTGTTCCTGAGCCCACTTGGTTCTGCAGGGGAGGCAGGGATGTAGAAGAAGTGTGAGGGGACCCCCAAGGCCATTGAGAGGAGAACATGGAACCCCAATGAGACAGGTCTTGGAAATCCCATTCTACTGCCACATGCTCAGAGGCCCTTCAAGGATTCTGAGACCCAGAGAGAAAGTTCACTGTCAACTGTTGATGACTTTTTGAGATTTTATCAGGCTCAGATACCCCCTCCTCCTAAACGGGTCTCATCAGACTCTGGTTGTGTGTTTGCCTGTTCCCAGTAACTGTCCCTCCCTCAGGGTGCCTCCTCGGGACACTCATGACACTGATTCGCTGGCCTGGTGATGGCCCTCATTTCTCTTCTCCTTTCAGGATTCTTTGCGAGCAGTGAACGAAGACGTGGAAAAACCTGGACAGAAGCCCAATGTCTATGAGTTTTTGGAATGAGGAAGCTTGCGTACGCGTGGGGCAGGGGCGGGTGGCAGCCTGGGGCTGGGTTCCAAGAGCACAGATAAAGGTTGCCCACCTCTCCCCTAAAGGGACACGGTTGGGTCAGGGGAACCAGAACCCTGTCATGGCTCCTGGGCATTCTGGAGGAGGGACCTGGGCAGGCACTAGGCATTTTGGGAGAAGGAGTAAAAAGTTTTGGTAAAACCATTGGGAAGCTGGGAATGGGGGAAGGAGAGGCAGTTGGGTTTGAGGAAGAGGACACAGCTGGCAGGTCTCCCTCAAACTGAATGCCTGGCATGCTCTCCCTCTGAGAAAGGCTGACCGGCTCTTCACCTTTCTGACCCAAGAAATTGCCTCTCTCCCCCGGGGGACTAGGGTTGGGTGGGGCTGCCTCCTGGGGCTCCCTCTCCTGCTCCCATATTCTCAACCAGAGGGTAGAGTGAAAGGAGGGGAGGTCTGAGCCCTGCCTCAGCATTCCAAGCCCCTCGTGCCTCACCCATCCGTTTTATGGCCCCGCAAGCTAGGTTGGGCGAGCAGTGGCACAGAGAGCTGGGAGCTGGGTCCGTGTCGAACTAGGTCCAGGCACATCAAAGGTGCTCAGCAGGCATGATTTTACACAAACAAGTGTACAGAGGATTCAGGAGGCCTTTTGGAGGAAATTCTAGACATGAAGTCCAGAATCTGCCAAGCTCTTCTGAACTTGAAAAGCAGGAGAATCTGGGGCTGAGAGATAAAGGACAGCATTTCTTTCAGGCCTCAGAGTCAAGAGGAAGGAAGAGAAGCAGCCGAGGTCAGAGTCACCCAAGGAAGGAGCCTGAGCAGAGTCAGAGGCGGGCTGCTCGTGGCCGCACCGAACCAAACCGGGCACAGGAGACGGGGTCCCTGGGGCCAAGCTCTCTCAAGATCACTGTCTTCTGTTCCCTCTGGCTCCAGGGCTCAGCAGGACCTTGGCAGCCACCCTCCTCAAACCCCAGAATGCCTGGTGATGAGAGCTTTTGAATTTGAGTCTTGGCACTCTTCGATCATTCCTCGCGTATTCATCGAGCACCAACTGCATGTCACCCTGATCAAGGACTTGATCGAGCAGTGAACGGGAGGCGAAATCGCTCCCGTCGTAGGGTTTACATTTTCCTGAAAGGAGACCATATATAAGGGCTACTAAAGATTCATAATAATGAAGCGGCGTAAAAGGAATAGAGAACACTGGGGTGTTCAGGAAGTGACACTGGAACGGAGACCTGAAGCAAGTGAGGAGGAGCCTGCCAGACAGAGGGTGCAACCAGTGGGCGCAAGGACCCTGAGGTGGGAGCTGGTGTGGAGCAATCGTAGGTGGGGGCACTGGGGTGCCGGGCCAGGCAAAGCAGGGGAGGCCCCTGAGAGGCCTCGAGGCTCTACCCTGAGGGAGCGGGCACCACTGCAGGGTCCAGGGGAAGGAGCGCCATGGGCTGACTGTGTCCACCCGTCTGAAACTTCACGTCTGGGCTTTAATCTTCCCCTGTAAAAAGAGGACCTGGGAGCAGTGACCTCACAGAGTTGTGGTAAGTTTTAAATAAAATGGTTTCTATAAAGGGATCTGCCTGAAACATAGGATGACTCAGCAGCACATGGTAGGAGATAACAGGTTATTCTCATTACCCTCAGTGTGGAATTCCCTCTAGAATCACCCGCAACGGGCGGCCTTCCTGCCTCCACTTGAATCCCCTTGGCCATGATAGCTTTCCGGGAGGGTCTGGGCTTTTCACAAAGCCAGCTGGGCCAAGCCTGAAATGTTCTCCCATATTCACTGCTGCCCAGGCAGGTGTCTCCCTGGGGAACACTACAGGGCCATGACTTGGGCAGCTGCTCGTGTGAGTGGGGTGGACAGCAGAGCGAGGCAGAGGGCAGGGAAGAAGTGGCAGGTGCAGGGTGTCTGGAGGGTATCAGGGGGTGCACATGGCTGCCCACTGTCACAGCTTCTCCCTCCTTTCTGACACCAGCATCCCGGGGCAGACCCAGGGACATCTGTGCTGGCTGGCAGTGCTGCCCATCTTTCACTGTGCTCAGGCAGCCAGCGTCAGCAGACGCTTCTCACTGGTTCCTTGATCAGGGCTGGAGTAACCATCCTACATAAATATATGAGGCTCTGGGCTGGGTCAAGACCTCTGAGACCCCAGGGTAACTCTGGCTTTGGACCAGAGGCAGCCGTGGCTGGTGAGGCAGAAAGACCGGGACGACCATGGTCCAAGCGCTTGCCATGTACGGGCCCTGCTTATGCTCTCCTCTCTGAGGAGGGGACTGTTGGTGCTACCCTCAGCTCCCCCAGACTCCCCAGGCCTCTTTCGTGGGTCCCTCTCCCACCTTCTGTTCACTCTTCCGTGGGTGACTGCCCCAGTCCAAAAGGGGCTGCTTTGTCTGCAGAGCTGGAAGTACCTGGAAATTTATCCCCCCAAGTGGCACTAGCCAATGACTGGGATGCAGGTGAGAGAAGGCTCAGCTCCCTAACCACCGATGCGGACAGCCCTGAGGTGTAGCTTACACTCCAGAGTCCCCTGCGGGACAGGCTGAAGGCACCCTCTCCCGTCCCGCTTGCCCCAGGCCCTCTCCTGTCCCCAGGGAGCGCTCCCTCAGTAACTCACTTAGCTAGAAAGCCCCATTTCAGGGTCTGCTTCTGGGGAACTGAAGACACCTTTGAAGTGAAAATAGCAGTAGTAGTAGTAATTGCTAACAATTAAGAATGTCTACTAGGTGCAAAATATTGTCTTAAGTGTTTTATAGCATTAACCTCACAACAACCCAATGAAGTAGTACTCCCATTATCCCTGTTCCACAAATGAAGAAACCAAGGTATAAGGAGGATATGTCAGTTGCCCTGGAGATGCTGTTGTTATCTTCATAAGGTTAAGTGACCCAGACAGAATCCTTACTTGATAGCCCTTCTGATAAGGTGGGAGGACACAAGTATGCACACAGACACAGGCACAAGCGTACACACGTATGCACATATTTCGAGGGCAGACACTGTGCCTAGCCTCGGGTAGGTATTTGGAGAATGTTCCATGACATGGAGTGGCTGCAGGCCCAGGGCAGGCCACCCCACCAAGCCATGATTTGTTTGTACTTATGGGTTCACCGAGGGCGACCCAGGGAAATTTCTTGTCCCACCCCTCCCTCACATTCAAGGGGACCGGGCACAGCGTGGCCCAGTGAGGGCAACCCTTTGGTCTCCAGATGCATGGCCGTTACATGCTGTGCTCATAAAAGTCCGTGGAATAAATAGACAAATTACTGCAGGCCTAAAGGTGGGGCCACAAACAAATCTGGTTCCACAGAACCAGATTTTTGGTAGAGAAAACCAAATACGCGCACACACATGCACATTAAATTGAATCAACAAAAAATACGGTAACTTCTGAACCAAAAAAAAAAAATCATAATCAGATCCAGAACTGGGAGCACCAGGGCCCCCACCCTAGGCCACTCGCTTTGCCACGAGCCCCTGGGGGCTCCAGATGCAGGACAGAGACCCTGACACCTAGAAATGCACAGTCTACCTGGGCTGGGGTCTTGAGGGGGCCTGGGAAGCATCACGTCAGGATCCCAGGAGACGGCCGTGTCTAGCAAAGGGCAGTTGCATTTTATATTCTCAACTAAACAGCCGAGTGCCCCCTGTGAGCCCCCCTGCCCCACCCTCTCCCAGGCCCCCACACCAGCTCAGCTGCTCACTCAGGCCCGGACGCAACCAAGGAGATCTCCTCTCGCCTCATTCGCCCCAGGCCCAAGCCCTTTCAGGCCCAGAGTCAGAAAGCGGAGCCCAGCCAAGCCCACCAGGCAGATTCAGGGAGACAATGTTGCTTCCTGTCTGAATTCCTAGCGCAGCCTCCTGCCAGCTCCCCCGAGGGCTTCCCCTGTGCTCGCAGGCAGGCGGTCCTCCTTGCCTGGTGAGGACATGGAAGACGTCAATGTACCCTTTGTCACAAGCCCCTTTCAGCAAAGGAGCTATTCACATAGGGTGGCGAACTTTGGGAAGAGTCGCCACCGGGCTAGGCAGCAGCTGCGGCTGGCTCCTTTTCCCCCTGTCTCCGTGCTACCTTGGGGCGGGAACGGTATGTGGGGAGCCGTCCTGGACGGGAGCCCCCACTTCTCCTCTCAGAGCTTCTTGTGGGGTGAGACTCAAGCAGGCCAAGACTGACAGGGCCCCATGGCTTCTAGTGATGCCCCTGCCACGAATGTCCTCTGAGAGGCGTGCCGCCAAGGGCCCAGGCAGAGAGGCCAGGAGGGTGCCGTTGGTCCAGAGACTGGCAGATCCATTTTCTCAGGGCTGCAGACAACTGCAAGCTCTCTGCTCCCCATCCCTCCTACCCCCATCCTAAGGGCAGAGAGAGGGGTCCTGTGCCCTGCACAGTGCCAGGCACACAATGGGCTATTGGACAGATGCTACTGAATAACTGGCAGGTGGCCTCCATCCACTTAGGACACCAGCCTCCCACCCTCAAACGAGTGACTTGGGCCAGGGCCTCCAGGACGGGAGAGCCCACCTGTGCTCCCAGCCCCAGCTGCAGCTGCCCTCCCTGCCAGCCCTGACCTGCCCGCGCTGAGCCAGCTCTCCGCGACGGGCTCTGCCCTGCCACTGCCCCTCCTCCCTCCCCCTCCCCCTGCCACTTCACCCTATTCTCTCCCCTCAGTTCTCCTCCTCTTTCCCATTCCTGTCTCTTCCCTCTCCTGTCCACTCAACATATTTTTCTGCAGTCATACAGTGTGCTGGGCCTTGGCGGGGACAGAACAAATAAGCCATGGTCCCTGTCCCCGGGCAAACAGGCAGCAGGTGGTCACAATTTGGTGAAATTTATGCACCAGGTAGAGGTGTATGCCAGGAGCTCTGGAGTCCCTGTCCTACCTGCAAAAGGAAGAAGGCTTCCCAGAAGAGGGGCTGCTGAAACAAGCCTTGACAGATGTGTGTGGGTTTTACGAAATGGAGAGTGGGGGGAAGGGTGTTACTGCCAGAAGGAGCAGCACCTGCAAAGGCCCAGAGATAAGACGGAGCATGGCATGGATGGGCAGGGGGCTCCGGGATGCAGGGTAGTTGGAGTTTCACCAGGTCTCCTCCATCTCCTCCTGCCCAGGACCATTTCTTCCCTTCCTTTGCCCTGAGCTGCTCCAAGCGCATGGGCTGGGGGGTGTCTGGAGTCAGTACCTGGCTCCACCACCTGTAGGGGCATGGCCAGTCTCTCTGTCCAGCCTCTCCACCGTCTCTCCAGCAGCATCGGCCCCATCCCCCACTACTTGTAGCTCTGGCAGAACTGCCACCCACTGTTCCCCTGTACCTGGGCCACAGGGAAGGCCCAGAATCAGAGATGGCCAATCCCAGACTACCGTCCCCTCGGCCAGAAGGACTGGTCCCAGGATGAGCATGTGATTCAAGAGCTTCTCCGGATTTTACCTAGAGCCACCTGGGGAGAGAGATGCTCTGTAAACCACAGCGAAGGTCAGTAATAGGGTTGCGGTGGAAATTAAGTGAGATAATAATACATGCGATGTAAAGCGTTTGATTCGGTGCCTCCCTGAGTATTCAGTAAATGTTGCCTTTATTTCTACTTTCTTTTTCCTTCCCAACCACACACTCTGAGAGCCCAGGCACATCCAGGCCTCTCGTGGCACACAGTGGGACACTGGGGCTTGGAGAGAGGCCATGACTTGCTCCCTCCCCGTCTCCTGAGTCCTGGGCAGTTCTCACCTCACTGAGCTGCTCCACAGTGAAAGGTGGCTTTCCCATAGCGGTGTGTGTGTGTGTGCGACTCTTTCTTACGAAAACTGCATCTCAGAAGACACTGACCCCTCAGCAGACTGTAGCTTTGCAGTGACCGAGCACAGAGGCCTTAATGCCTCAGCCTGCTGCGCGGACGTCAGCTGAGCAAAGACCCGTCTGGGACTCCCACGTCACAGACCACCCCCCCTCCCCCGCTCTCCTCCCATCCATGCTCCATGGGCCCTGGCTTCTGCGAGTTCATTCTCCGTTTCTGCCCTGCCTCCCCCGGGCACAGGAGCCACCACAGGCCATGCCAGCCTTCTGGGGTCACTCTGCCCAAACCACGGCATGTTTCAGAGTAACCTCTGCTGTTCCCGTGGGAGTGGGACAACCAGGGAGAGGCCTCAGAAAACCAACCTGGCAGGTTTTTCAAACAAAGAGTGTGATTTCCTTCAGGGGAGGGATGGAAAAGGAAAAAAATACCCCCCACGGTCCTCCTTGGCTCCAAGTGCCTCGGTCACTGTCTTGGGTGCATTTAGTGGTTTGGCAACTATGGATGTATTTTAAAATCTGCTGTCCATGCAGAGAGACAAAGGGGCTGGTGTGGGGCCAGGGGAGACCTCAGAGGACAGGGGTATTCATCTTGTTAAAAATAGCCCACCCTGTTGCTATTTCTATTGAGCTTGGCAAACAGAGCTGTATGATTTTCCCTTTTTTCAGCCATGCTTTGCTTGGACTATCTGATAAAAATAGTAGATAACAAGCTCAAAAAAAGCTGGGATATTTTTACATGTAAGGCCCACTTGGAGTGGGGCTGAAGTGGGGTGGACAAGAAGGGGAGAAACCTGGGTAGTTGGCTGGGGGCAGGGCCCGTGACCACAGAGGACCAGGGAAAGGGGAAGGAGGTCGGAGCTCAGCCAGGGAGGAGACGTGGGTAGGGATGTCTTGCTTTCTCCTATGCCCACAGGTCCTAGAGAAGCTGGGCCCTCCTGACCCACCGTGGACTTGGCAGTCTCCCAGGTCCTGCTGGCTGTGGCCCCGGCCTTGAGCATTGTTCCCACCACCCTCCCCGGGGATGGGAGGCTGGGCTGGATAGAAAGCAGGCGCTGGGCATATATCTGGGCTCGGTTAGCAGGGCCAGAGCCATGACAGGGAGAAGAGCCTTCTGGAGAAATACCTGAGGCCTGAAGCTGAGGGAGGGAGGCAAGCGCTTGGGGACAAATGGGGAAGGGCCAGGGCATGCGGACTGGACGGCTGGCCTGTTCAAGTGGCATTAGTCAGCACATGGTTTCATGAGGCTGGGTGCTTAACTCTGAGTGTGGTAGCAACATGGGGACTTGAGAGGGCCCTGGTGTGTGTGTGTGTGTGTGTGTGTGTGTGTGTGTGTGTGTGTGAACAGTGGCCATGCACATGCCTGTCTAGAGTACACTTCTCCATGGTAGTGACCTCCTGGAAGTCACTGCTGGTTCCTATCAGAGCCACCATTTCAAGTACAGAATCTGTACTGATGGGACTGAGGTGTAAAGACACAGGAGGGGCTACTTACACTGTGGGAGGCTCCAGGGCAGAGGGGGGCTGGCCATCAGGAGGGAGGGGCTGGGAGACCCCACGCGGGTCAGCCTCCATGCCAAGGGAGAGGCCTCTTATTCTTCGGAGCTAGGGATTAGGGCAGGCAGCCAGCTCACACACCAGCTTCTTGAGCACTATGGGGCCAGTGGGAACTGTAGGACCCCTGGAAGAACTCCTCATAATTTAAGTGTGTAAGTCTGGGGACTCCCTATAGGCAGGAAAGGGTCTCCCACAGCCCCCATAACCCACAGCTGCAGACTTCCCGGAAGTGACAGGCTTATGGATGACAAGCCGTAAGCCCAGCACAGAAACCTGAGGAAGTTTGGGATCACCTCCACGCCCCCCATCCCCGCTCTTACCACCATGTGACCTTGCATTGCTCCACTCTTCCTGGCGGGGGCTTTAGAAAAATATGTTCACCTTCCCCAGAGTGACCTTGACAGGTTGGCAAAAACCCATTCCCATTTAAAAGATGGTAAAACTGATCCAGGGAGATGACCCTGAGTGGCCTGAAGCCACAATGCATGCCAGAGGCACCACTCCCCTTCCTGCTGGGCCAGGGATACTTAGCCCAACCAACCTGGACAGATGTCCAGCTCTTCTTCTAGCTCCTGCAGCCCTGAGTGGGATGCAGCTCCTGTCCTCTGCCAGACAATGAGGCAGACATAGATTCACCAAGGAGGGAGAGCTTGGGGACTGGCACAGGCTGGCCTCCACCACCAAAGAGATGGCCAGAGAAGCTGGGGCACTTGCTGATCAGAGCACTAGACAGGGAGTCAAGAGTTCTGGGTGGCTTTGCAAACAACTCAGTGTGACCTTAGGAAAGTCACTTCCTGTCTCTGGCTTCCACTATCTCTAAGAAATGCTCCTTATGCGAGGAACATTTTTAAGCCCAGCTCCTGGCACACAACGGCTTCGGTATTTTGAACAGATAGATGGAAGTCAATGCAAGGGGGCAACAGGACTGGCTGGACCAAGCCCCTTCTGGGCCTGTCACTTCAGGCTTCTTGGCCGATGTCCCTCCGGGAAGGCGGATGTCTCTTGCTGCCCCCAGAGCCATCCATTGTCTAGCGTAGACATCACCTATCCATGACAAGGAGAGTCAGCCACCAGCACCCACCAGAGTTTCCCCGCAGCCCTCCCCCTCCCTGGGGTTGTTTCCCTTCATTACCTCCAACAGCCAACCCAAGGGTCACATGCCTGCCGAGGAGCACAGTGGGCTGTCGGGCTCCCTGTTGTCCATTCCCCTGCATTGTTCCTGGGGGCTGTTGAACTTGCAGGAGCAGCTGGAAGGCTGAGGTAGGGGGCTGCTGGGCCCAGTGACTGGACTGGCAGGGCCAGTTCCACAGCTGAAACTTCAAGCAGGTAAAAGGTGAACAAATAAACAGGAGCCCTGGGCATCTCTGCCCAGGGCATAGGAGTAAGAGGAAGGCAGTGGGGGGATGGCACCCAACTGAACCCGAAGTCACCAGGCATGTAAATGTGTTTAATCCTCTGTCCCCAAGCCAGCTGACTCCCCAGATCTCAGCTTTTCTGAGGTCAGTTACTTGTGCATTGGCTATGAGGCTCCAGGGGGCAATGGGTTCCTGGGGGTTAATGATGGCTAAGAGCTGTCACCAAATGTGCCAGGCACTGTGCTTATATCTCAGGTAGACACCACAAAAAACCCACCGGGTAAGTAGGTGAGTATTACCAGCAACCTTGTTTTCCAGATGAGAAAATACAGGTTCAGAAAGTTAAGTAATCTGCCCAGGGGCACACAGAAAGTGGCAGAGCTGGGATGTGACCGTTTCCTGTCCGCTACTCACATGGTCACTGCCTTACCCTATCCAAGCCGCCATAATCTCTCACTGTGCTGCAGGACCTCCTCACTGGTCTCCTACTTCCACCCTCACCGTATCGCTTATTATAAATTCTCTACCCATTGGCCAGAGGGAGCCTGTTAAAATGTGAGATTGAGTCCTTCCCCTGCTCACCTCATCCACGGCTGTTCTGTAACTGACAAGACCCCACCGGATCTGCTCCCCTGCTATACCCCATCACTCTACTCCAGCCACTGTGGCCTCTGGCATTGTCCCTTCGACACAACAAGCATGTACCTGCCCCAGGGCCTTTGCACTTACTGCTCCTGCTACCTAAAATGCTCTTCTCCACACAGCCGCACGACTTACTCCTTCAGGTCCCTGCTCTTACCTGCCCTGCATAAAACGGCCCACTATCCCCTATCCACTCTCCACTCCTCTTGCCTTGCTTTATGTTTCCTCAGGGCGATTACGGCTACTGACACAAGTATGTGCGTGTTAATCTAGCTTTTTACTCTACCTACCAGAATGTGAGCTCCATGAAGGCAAGGGTTTTTATCAGTTTTATTCATTGCTACATCCCCAGAGTCTAGAATGGTGCCTGGCACATAATAATAATATAGTAATAAGTAGTTGTTGAAGAAATGAATTAATGAATAAGACTCTAGAGCACGAGTCCCTATGTGCTCTGCTGTTTCTGTCTCCGTGCTCTCTATCAAATTCTCCTAGTGGGTGCTAGTTATGTCTGCATCTCCTGCAGATTATGGTCCACTTAGGCTGAGGACTGGCCGCTTCCCCCCCCAGCACCCCTCCCCTAGCAACACAGAAGCCTGTGGAACCATCTGTACTCAACTTTTCTCTCTAAGATCCTGCCAGCCGCTTAGACCCCACTCTGTCAGGCACTGCTTTGGGTGCTGGCTCAGACCGTGGTGCATCATGGATACTCGACGAAGTCGTACTGCCTTATCCACATGAAGGAAGGTCCACTCACCCAAACTATGTTGAATAACCAGACTCCTGGCTGACCTTTCACGGAGGCAGGCTGCCCTGGCTCGCCTCACTGGTACCCCATGTGATGGCAAAGACCCCTGCTTCCATTCCTGCTCTTGCCTGCCACAGTGTAGAATCTGTTGCCTCCCCAGCTCCTCCCTGGGGAACTGAGATCCTACCTCAGCCAGTCAGTTGTACCCTGAGCCTCGTCTTAGTTTCCTGTCTATAAAATACAGAGCCCAGGACAAGCTTTTGGTTCCCTTTAAGCAAACCTAGATTTGCTTGGTTCCTTCAGGGTACTCTCTCTCCACCCTACAAAGGGATTCACCACAGATGTCTTTAAATAGCCAGTCTCTAAGTCTCTTGACTTAGAACGTAGGATGCAATTTACAAAATAAAATTCTGATAGAGGGCTAGTTCCCAGAATTGGTTCTGGCCACACCTGCTCCTGCCCTCCAGGGTAGGTCTCTGGGAGGCTGGGGAGGCCAGTGTATTAATAGAATTTTGGCAGGTTCTTTCTGCAAAGCTGAGGTGACCTGGTCCCTCTCAGGTCACCTGCCTGTGTCCTGAGGGCTGCGGGGTTCAGCACGCTCTGGGCATTGCTGGGCATCCTGAGGGCCAGAGTAGTCAGTGCTGGGCCGAGGCCAAGGTGGCTTAGGGAGAGCTTCTCCTGAACCCTGGCAAAGGTGTGCGTCTGGTAACCCTGGCTGCTTTTCTGGAATTCTCTGGACAGAGAAGCATGCAGCCTCCAGGCTGGAAAAAGGAAGGGAGGTCCTTCGGTATAAGTAAGGCCTAACTGACATATGGAAGGTGCCACTTAGTTTCTTCATCTCTCAAGCATTTAGAGATCATCACATGCACCAAGGACGGTGCCAAGGGTTGGTAGAAGTACACAGAGCAAGCCCTGTCCTGGAGGAGCTCAGAGTCTATGGAGGAAGCAAGTGTGGGGCACGGGCACAGGGCTGGCCCTTAGGAGGGCCGTGGGAAGCACACAGGGAAGCCGCCTCCGGAGGGCTGTTGCAGACCTTGCTCCAACGCTGCGGCATCGGAGTTGTCATGCCTATTTTGTAAATGAGGAAATGGAGGCTGGGGAGGTCGGTTTATAAACGGCAGAAACAAATCTACCTCCAGCTCGCTCCAGGCTGGTCCTCTGGGGACTCCTTTCTCCCCTGCCTTTACGCTTACACTTGGACTTGTATTTCTAGGAGAAGCGCTGGATTTTCTCTAGAACTCCCATTTTTCCTCCTGGATCCCTTGTTTCCAAAAAGCAGTTGTCAAGAAGATGAGGGGCAGTTAAAAGTTCGGACCTCAGTGAGAAAACAGATTCACTCCGGAAAAGCAAGATGGGGTCGTTGTTTTTGCGTAGGGACCCTGGAGCCTGGCCAAGCAGATTCCAGCTCCGCTGTCTATCAGCTGTGTGACATTGCTTCACCTTTCTGTGTCTCAGTTTTCTCTTCTGTAACACGGAGTGACAATAGTACCCATCTCCTAGGGTTATGAAATACCCCTTGGGTGAGTTGATAAATGCAAGGCACCTCAACAGTGTGGGGCACAGAGAGTACTAGACAAGAATTAACACTATTGGTTATTGATTGTTAGCACCATGTCTGAACCTTGGTGATACGGACCCACAGCTTTTACATTAAAAAGAGAGAAACACTATTGCAAACTCCTACTCATCCTTCAGAACCCATTCAAACATGATCTCCTCTTCCAAGCCCTTGCTGGAGTGTTTGTTCTCCCTGCTTAGGGCTGACACGGGATTTTGCATCCCTCAAGTATGCAAAGTAGGGAAGGGAAAGAGAATTCCTATCTATGAGCGCCTAACAAACACCACGCACTGCCAGGGTCTTTCTAGAGTTTATCTTATTTATTCTCCATAGTGACACCGAGAAATGATATCATTTTCCCTTTTTAAAGATGAGGAAACTGGAGCTCGAAGAAGCAAGAGACTTAGTAAGCCAGAAATCAAACCCACTTTGCGTTTATCACAACATGTTTAGTTCTTGGTTACACTCTTAGGGCTGTCAGCATTTAGGAACCTTTCGCCCAGGTTGGTGACATAGGCAGGTTTCTGGGAGAAGAGGTGTATACTGTTCACCACCCATCAAGAAGATTTGCTCCCAACAAGGTTCGAAACTCTCACTTCCCACTTCTTTAGACCTCCAGAGCCCAGCAAAAGATCACACCTTTATCAGGTACTCAAATGCATTTATGGAAGGAGGGAAAGGAGGGAGGAAGCAGGCAAACACTGAGGAAGAGGTGGATTGAGTCAATGAGCCTGAAGGAAAGAGGACCCTTGTCCTGATTCTCTTTACTAAGCTGGAAGAAAGCCAACAGCAGGGGGAAGTAGAGCCCTCGCTGCAGGGGGCCTCTAATGGAGAGTTAGAGCAAGCTGTTTTCCCTTGCCTTTTACCACTGGGGGAGCGAGCCATTCAGGCTCCTCCCAGGACCTCAACCCCCAGGGCCCACTCCTCCACACCTGGTCCCTCTCCGAGGAGGTCCCTCTCCGCATCACTGGAGAGGCTGAGTACCCTTTTTCCTCGGGTGCCTGACTTCCACTCTGGAAAGGAGGCCTGAGAGGATCTGTGGGGCCTTTCTGGTCTCTTGGTCTCCATGCCCTCTGAGCGCCAGTGGGGACGTGGCACACAGTAGGTGCTTGGTAGGAGTAGCAGGGAGTCCAGCCCAGCTTTCAGCCCCAGTGGGCCCTGAGAGGCCCCAAGCGCCAGGGCCCGGGGAGGTTCCCCCTCTCTGGTCCACCCCTCAGTCTACCAGCCGCTCTACACTTTAGAACTCAGTGGCCCTAGTCAGTGTGGACTTTTTCAGGGCCCAGAGCCCATGCCTCAAAACACCCTCCTGGGGGTCACTGCCCCCAGTACTGGAAGCTTTGGTTTTCCCACCAAGGGACCTAAGGGGAAAGTGACCAATTGGGTAAGGGGCAGAAGCCAGAGCCTTGGTCACTCTGCCTGTGGCTGGCATCCTGGGGGGTGCCAGCAGACAAGGGGCACCTCCCTCTTCCCCACACAGAGCTGGCAGGACAGCCAGTTCATCCTTCTTCAGCCACAGCCTACAGAAAACATGTTCCCATCAGGGCCATGGGCCACTGGCCAGTCCACTGGGGACATCCCTCAGAGAAGGGAGTGGAGGGAGGGGGGCAGGTCAAGCACCCAGGCTGGCACACTGTGGCGGGCCACCCTGCTCTGCTGACTCGTGGTTTTCACGTCTGGCTCCCTGTGGCCCAGACGACCGGGCACGTCACCCCCAGGGGGTGGGGGGTGGATGCAGTGAGCAGGCTCATGCCTAAACTTGAACTCACAGCTCGAGTTCCCTGAGGCTCTGAGTCAGGGTTCTAAGAGCCTCTGGAGCCTGAGCGGGGCTCCTGGGTATGGCTCTCAGGCAGGGTGCAGCGGGGAGGGTACTGGACTTGGTGGTGCTGAGCCAGAGAGGCCGGGAATCCTGGGAATACCAGAAGGGGCGGATCAGTCTGTAGGACCCCTGGAGGAAATGGAGCAGGAATGGGAAGGGGGGGGCGGGGACTCTGAACCCGGCAAAGGGCGGAAAGTGGAGCTGCGACAGGAGCACTTCCACCCTTCTCCCACTTACCTACCTCCGGACTCTCCCGTCCCCTGCAAGCTTCTTGAAAAGGCCCAGGGCTCTCCTGCCTCAGGGTCTTTGCTCACCCATTCCTCACGAGAAGTCCCTTCCCATCCCCTCTCAAGACTCCATCCTTAAATGCCAGTTCCCGAGGTGTCCCTCTGCAGTCTTCACTGATTCTCCCTAGATAGAAACAATGTCCCCCTGAACTCTTAAAGCACACGGTTCTCGTGCCACATTCTTTCTGTCTGCTTTGACTTCGACATATTCATTCACTCATTCAGTCAACGAACATTATTTCAACAGCCGCTGTGTCAGGTATGAGTGGACACTGAGCAGAGTTAGACTTGGTTCCTGTTTTCAAAGGAAGATGGTGATCTTGGGGAGACAGAAACATAAGCAAATAACCCTTCTGCTAGAATTCAATCTAATAAGCATTTAAATGAACACCTACCAGTGCTGGGCAGGAAATGTGGACTTTTTGAGATAGTCCTGACCCTTAGGGTGAATGGAGAGACTAGGACAATGAGGACAGCTAAGTGCCAGAGGGTCTTGGGGGCTGCAGACTCAGAGCCCGGGAACAGAGGTAATACCTGAGCCTGAGACGAGGGTCCAGGATTGAGCAGGCCACGCCAAGGACAGAAAGTGGGGGAAGGGCTTTCCGGGCCCCGGGAACAATGTCTCAAAGGCACAGACTTGGCAAGTCGGGGCACTGCAGGTTTGGGGCTCTGTTTAGCTGGAGCCATAGAAGGCGTGAGAGCCCCGTTGTTGGAGAGGTAGGCTGGGGCCAGAGCACCAAGGCAACCACACCTGGAGCTGCGGCCGTAACAGCTGTTCTCCCCTCCTCCATTCTCTGTTTCGGGAGGCTGACCCCTCGTGGACTACATCGCTCCCCTGCCCGCTGGCTTCTGGTGGCACGGAGCCAATGGGAAGCACCGGCAGATGACCCGGGATTGGGAGGAGAGAGGAGTCCTGCAGCAAGCAGCCTCGCTAGGCCACAGTTTGCCCCGGTATCAATAGCCAGAGATCCAGGTGGCCCCTCTCCTGCAGCAACAGCTGCCTCCCTAGTTCCTCCAGGCCAAGCAGCTCTGTCACAGATCTTCCGCGGGCTGGTCTGCCCCACGTTGGTTTCCTCTGCTCTGCTCACATCTCTGTGGATAGCCCTGCATCCAACTCTCTTCAATGACCCTATTAAGAGAGCCTCCGAGACCTGTTGGGACCATTGACCGTGGTCTTGGATGGAGGGAGAGCCCGAGGAAGTGACAGAGGTTCCACCAAGGCTGCACTGTGTGGGTTGCAGAAGAGGAAAAGTAATCTGGCAGAGCAAAAGCTTCTGCTGCAGCACAGAGGTAGGAAACTGGGAGGAGCGCAGGCCCTAGTAACTAAAAGTGAAAAGGCCCAAGAAGTAGGAAGAGGGGGAGGTAGAGGGGAAAGGGCCTCGATGTGCTAGGAAGTTTGCTCCTCATCACATAGCCAGTTGGGAACCATCAGATCTTTTAAAAGCAGGACACAAGTCAATTTTAAGCAACTCACTGGTGACCAGTGGGGATGAATTAGATGGGGGGACTGGATGAGAAGCCAGAGAATCTGCCGGAAGCCCGACAGAGGGAGCAACCGCAGCGAGGAAGAAGAGAGCCTGAGAGGACTAGGGAGGTTCGGAACGCAGGTGATGACCTTAGAGAGGACAGCTACCAGTTAAAGGGTTCTGGAGGCACGGCTGGGCTGACGTCAGGGGTCAGCAGGGGAGTCAGGGAAGGAGCGCACCTGAAAGGAGGACAACTGAGGGAGGGAGGGGTCCAGGAGACAGGTCGGGGCTGCAGACCGGAGCTGCAGGGTGAAGGTGGTGGCAGGAGCCAGGAAAGTGGATGAGCTCCCGGGCCCTCTCTGCCTGGAGGGGGCCAAGGAAAATGGAAAGAAATCAAAAGGACAGGCGGCCCCTGGACGAGGGAAGGGCACCTGGCTAGTGTGAAGGGGAGCTGGCCCGACCTGTAGGGCATCCCGCCATGTCCCGGGGCAACTGCCGCACCAGGCTGGGGGCAGACATCCCACCGTGTCGGGGACAAACGCCCCACTGCTCCGCTGGAGCAGCCTAGCCCATTGGGAAAGGTTTTATTTCTGTGCACTACAGAATCCCTGAGACCCTCTAGGGGGAACGGGACAAATATTTCTCAAATGATTTTCTTAATTAACTCTAGTATCAATTACCTCAGAGAAGGAAGTGACGTGCCCACACAGCTGGTAACTGGCTAGGTCAGGATTCGAACCTGAGCAGTCTGGCTGCAAAGTTCTGCTGGTTCTTGAGTACTAAATTTGCTGTCCTCTCGGTGATGCTGAGTCTTCTCTCTAGCAAGTGGCCTTGTGGTCATACACACCTCACCTGCTCTCCTTCCATATGGGAAGCTCCCTTCTTCCCTCCCTCCCTCCCTTCCTTCCTTCCTTCCTTCCTTCCTTCCTTCCTTCCTTCCTTCTTTCCTTCTTTCTTCCTTCCTTCCTTCCTTCCTTCCCATGTCAGTGCTCTTATGGCTACAAGGTCTGGGGCCTGAGTAGCCTTGCCTCAGCTGCTCTCCCCCATTAGTATAATCTTGCCAGTTGGGGCGACCCCCGCAGAAACTCAGCCATGCTCCACAGGACTGCTTCTCCTGGGTTTGACGTCTGCTCCCACAGCTCCCCCTTCTCATCCTCATCTCTGAGTTGGGGTTTCAGGGTCCCTTGCCATCCCTGTTTTCCAATCCTCAGGTTCTGAAAAACTGAAACATAAGCAAAGCCTCATGGGAATTTAGAAGCAGGCTCTGCTTCAAATAAATTCAATATGTGAAAACTGAGACCAATAATGACTGATGCTGACTTCTCATCTCCTCCCCCTTTCCACAGTCGCCCCATGCAGCCCAAGGCCTGGTGGCATGATGGGGCCTGGGGTCCCTCCCAGCCCTGAGATTCTATGGTTCCGGGAAGTCCCCTGCAAGGTCCTAGTCTCCCCAAGGACATGAGGTCTCCCCTTGAGACAGTTTCCAGGCCTTCTTCCCTCCTAGGCCCAGAGACCCTGTGCCCTGCATGGAAGGCACTGTGGCCAGCTCCACTGGGCCAGATGCACCCCCCAACCCCGACACACACACACCCGGGCACTCTCAGCATCTCACAGCTGCAGCTCTAATCCTATATTTGTTTAAAACTGAATTATGAGCTTGTCGTCCAGTAGTTGAAAAGCCCAGGCGGAAAAGGATTTACTGGCCACATTAAATCATGTGCTTATTGTTAAGTGAGCTGAGCTGAGGAGGTGCTCGTGAGCTCCACGGCCCTCCCCCTCCTCCCCAAGTTCTGCCAAAGTGCCACCCTCTCGCCCACAAAGACCACCTCTGGGGCTCTATCCGCTCCTTCCAGAGCGCCATGCCAGTCCCCTTGGCCCCACACCCCTTACAGTGGCGGGCAGCTATTTTATCCGCATTATGTAGATAGAGACCTGACGTATCCGAGGGGGGAGGAAATTTGCCCTCAGACGCACCGCATGGAGGCAGGAATGGAATGAACAGGCTTCTTAGCCCGGTGACCCTGCGCCCCTGGTTTTACAAGCACCTGTAAGCACTCCGGGCCCTTTTCTGGGAAGAGCTCCTTAGTCTTCAGGGAGGGCACGGAGCCCAGCTCTCCCTGTAAGATCACAGGCTGTTCAGGTGAGACTCTTGAGGAAGCACAGAGGCCTGGCTTGGCGGGGTCAGAGGAGAAACCCCAGCGCCCTCTCCCAACCCCACCCTACTCTTCAAGCTGGCGAAGTGCTGGTGAATCGCAGCCTGAGTGTCGGGGACAGGTTCACAGCCCAGTGTGAAATTCTAACCCGGGAACCAGTCACTCAGCCTCTGCCCTCACCTCCAGTTGCTCCCCACCAGTGCCCCCCGCCCCACCCCCACATCCGCATCCACATTCCCGCTCGCGCCCGCAGCCCACCACCGCTGCTCCTCCCACTGTTTGCTCTCCCACTCTGCTCTCTGTGCTGAGCTCACATTCCTGGCCAGTCCCCTCCCAACCCTGTCTCCAGGCATCCCCTACTCACCACCATCCCCACCCCAGGCGCCCCTGGACAAGTCAGGCCCTGGACCTGCAACACTGTGAGATTCCTGCCAGGCCACCTCCCCAAAGGGACAGGCTGCCAGGAATCTGCTGAGCCCAGGGTGTTTGACCAGGGTGCCTAGGTAGCCGACAGGCTCTCCGTGTTGGTGTTGGCAGGACTGGCTGCTTCTCGCTGCCCCCCACCGCCACCCAAAATTGAGGCATCTTTGTCTCTGTTTAGATTGAGGAGAGGCAGGGCCAGTGAAGTGTGGCCCCTTGGCATTGGCAGCCTTCCTGCCCACTGAAAATGCGCTGTGGTTCAGCCTGAAGCCCGCAGCCCTGCCCAAGTCCTGACGAGGGACTCAGTTCCATCTGAATGGCACTGCAGGCGCTTAAAAGTATTTGCCACTCAGTCTTTTAGACGTCCATAAAATACCAGTTTGGGTGGGTTTGGTGGAGTTGGAAGGGTTTTTCAATCATTCTACAGAAAAGGAGACTGAAGCCTGGAGAGCGGACCAAGATTAGAGTCCAAGGTTGTAGCCAGAAGGGGAAAGTACCCAGAAACCCTTACCCCTGTCTGGGGTCTCACCCTCATCCAGGCTGGACAGAGAGGGGAGGGCCACTCAGGCTCTGAAGAGCCCTAACAGGACCAGCCTCGAACCCCCTGAGTCCCAAACTCTTTCTTCTCCACCAGACTGTAAGTTCCCTGAGAACGGTGCCCATTTAGCCCTCCACCATATCTAGGAAGAAGCTTGGGGCCTAATAACATAATAACAGGTGTTCAATAGATATTGTTGCCCTAATGACTTGTCGGGGCTCCAGTTTCTTTGTCTATAAAAATGAGCTAATAACTCCTGAGCTGGACATCCCTGGAGCTCAGACTGGCCTTTGCAGTCCCTTTCAGGCCTCCAGTCTTCGATCTTGGCCTTCCAGACAGTCATCCTGCTGCCATCTGGGCTTAAGAAGGCCTCAGTGTCCCTGTCTATGATATGACATGGGGCAACAAGATGACCACTCGCCTTCCTCCCAGAGCCAGGGCCCATGACTCTAATTTGTGGCCGGGAGCCAGGAGACACACCCTCCACCTTCCACCGCAGAAAGGCTCCAGGCATCTCAGGATATTTATTTTAACAAAGTTCCCAGGAAGCACATGAAGTCTAGTTTGTTTTACGCTTTGGGAGGAAGTTCCACAGATAAATGAAAAAGAACGTGTAGTGATTCGCAGAGAAGTGGCCTGAAAGATTCAAGTCTCAGCCCTGTCCCTCCTCAGTCACATGACCATGGGCAAGCTTCTCCGCTCTCAGACTCAGTTTTCACATCAGTGAAATGGAGATAACCGTACCTGTCCTGCTAGCCTCATAGGACTATTATGAGCCTCAGATAAACTGACAATGAAAAAGACACCCTTGCAAGTGGGAAACAGATGTATAAAAGTTATTTGCATTTATTACATTTTAATTATTGTAATTTTCCTTTGGAATTGTAAAGCCTGAAAGGCTCGGGAGGCATTTCTCTAACCGAGGAGTTCACAGGAAGCCCACATTCACTCCTGCTTGGAATAGGTTTTTTACAGATTGAGGTGACCATAGGAAGTTGAGCTGCTTAAAACAGTGTCTCGTGGTCAATAAATATTGGTTCGGAGAATGAATGGAGGAAGGAATGACCACTGTGCATGGCTGTTATCGCATCCTGTGCTAGATATCAAGGCGGTAACGTATGGCTGGGATTCCTTTTATGTCCCCTGCGTCAGCAAAACACAAGTTCCTGAAATGAAGATGTTGAATTTGTCTCTGATGCAAGGTCCATGGTGGGGAGGAAAGGGCCACAGACACAAAGCCCTTTAGGAATTTTGAAACATTTCAGGCAACAGTTCAGATAGCTCTAGGCAAAGAGGATGTCAGATGAGAGGGGAGGGATAGCACTGAAATTGGGGTCAGTCACTGTCCCACTCTCACCATTTTCTCTTGCTCCCTTCTTCCCCTCCCCTTTCCTATTTCTCTTCCCTGCCCCCACACCCTCTGGTGCAGCCGGAACCTTGCATTGGGGACAGCGTGGGGAGCCGTGGGAAAAACAATCAAACCTTGGCCAGCCGGATAATTAGCTGTTCTTCTGTGACCATGGCCTCCCTGTCCTCTCCCCCTTGCCACCGCCCCTCAGGACATGGGTTTCCAAACACCCGGGCCACCTCACCTCATTAATGTTAATGGGAAGTCCGGACATGAGCTGGGACAGTCATAAATTGCCCTGTGTGAGAAAGGGTGAAAGAGTAGTGCATGTTTGTGTGTAGTGCATGTGTGTGCATGTAAATAGGTACAAGTATGTATCACTTGAGTGTTGCATGTGAGTATGTATGTATTGTTCAAAAGAGGAAGTGTACGTGTGAGAAATGAATGTGCATTCTTCATATATATGTGAGCGTATATGTGTGCACGCAAACATGTTTCTGCAGCAGTTTATACATTTGTAATACATGTGCTCAAATTTACATCAAAGTATGCACTGCATAATACTTAGGTGTATGTACACATGTCATACACACATGTGAGTGCATGCATGTTATACACATACACATACTGTGAGTGCGCTGTGTCAATATTTGTGCATCTCTATGGGATATAAAGTGTTAAAAATAATGCCTGGCACATATCAAGCACCCAATAAATGTTGATTATTTTTATCATTAATAGATCTATTTATACATGCAAACCTGTGTGTGCAAGTGGCCCGCAGGTGTGTGTAAACCTGGGTCTCAGGGTGTGTCCATATCCAAGCAGGCATTGTGACTTTATCTGTGCACATACTTCTAATGTTCGTATCCTTGTGGATTTGTATCCGCCTGTCCATACATATGGGTTTCCTGGCAACACTAATAGCAGAGACCAGCTGGGCAGCTGCAACCTGGCCCCATACTTCCGTCCCACGGGGCTGCTCTGAGGGGGTGAAGTTGGCTCCAGCATCCACACCCCATGCTGCAGCTAACACGGGCACTAATGTGCAGATGTGTGCAGTCTGCCCAGCACCACTGACGGCAGCGGAGGGATGAGTTAGAAACCCGGAGCCTCTCTTCCTCCTCCTTCTCTCCAAATTCTGTCAGCTCCTACCTTTAGTCTCTCAATTTGTCCATTTCCCTCTCTGTCCCCTCTCCCAACAGCCGTAGCCTCTAGTCCCTCCTAATCCACTCTCCACACAGCAGTGAAAGTGATCTTTTAGAAATGCAAATCTCGTCACCTCCACAACTCAGCTGGTGGCTTAAAACCCCTTAACAGCTTTACGTTGCTCTCTGGATAAGGTCTCAAATCCCCACCACAGCCCCTGAGGCCCGGCCTGGGCACTCTCCCACTGCCCCGGCTCCTGCCTTCTGAGGGTCCCACGCCCTCGGTTCCCTCTGCTTGGAATGCCCTTCTCCTTGTACTTCCCCAGCTTCTCCTACCCTATTCAGGTCTCACCTCCGAAAGCCTTACAGATACCCCCAGTTTCAATCTTTCCTGCCACCCTCCAATTCTCTCCAACGCCCTTAACACATAAGCAATTCAGGAATCATGTTGCTGTGTCTTTCTTCTCTACCTCGAGCTCTGTGAGCTCTTGAGGCGTCCCAGTCACCATGCATCCATATGCTACACACAGGTGGAACGGATCTGGCGTGACCTGGACCCTGGCTCTCAGGAAGCCAGCAGTCTCTGGGGAGAGAGACACAGACCCAGAGAAGGCTTTTAGTAGGTGCACTGAGAGACAGGAGGAGGTGCTGGAGGAGCTGGTCCATAAGGAAGGGGGAGTAAGCCAGGACAGGGGATTCCAGAGAGTGGGGAGAGCCAGAGCAAAGAGCAAGAATGTATAGCTTGCTGTTGCTGTAACATAAGTATAACATGGGGAGAAGTAAGAAGTGGAACTCGGAATGCCAGTAGGGGCCAGATCATGGGACTTCGAACAGCTTCTCATTTTTTAAGTCCGTAAGACACCCATCAGCCTGATATTCCAAAGTCTCATCTATGTTGGGGACACTCCTCTCCATCAGGCAACATGTGGCTGGTGCCCAGTGGAACCAGTTCAAGGACCTCTGGGGTGGCCATCGGGTCCACAGCCCCAAATTCCCACTTTATCAGCCGGAAGGAGAGGCCCAGAGAGAAGCGGTGATTTCCCCTCAAACCCATAGCTCAGCCAAGTGTCCGAGCTCAGCCCAAATTAGGCCACCCAGCCTGCTCAGAGACTGTGCCCCAGGGGTCAGGGGTCAGAGGTCAGACAGCTCCTTCCCCAGGAAGGCTCCAGTCCCCTCTAAGTAGAGGGGACCAGCCCCTCACACAGGCCCCAGGCAGGAACTCGAGCAAAGCGGCAGATTAACTCTGTGAGGAGGCCCAGGCAGGGACTAAGGGGGTGGGGGCCTCTGTGAGGGCCAGGAACTCTAATTCCCCCCTTTCAGTTGCTGCTGCTAATTCAGGTCCCAAGGGGCTTGCTGAGTTGGTCCTGGACCCAGCCACTTAATCTTATAATACCTCCCAGCAAAGCCCCTTTGTTCTCCTTCTTGCATAAGGTGGTAGGAACTACTGGCTGCCTCCCCCCGCCCACACCTCCCTCAGCACGCAGCCCGAAGCCTCTGCCGGAGGCCATGGCTGCACCTCCAGTCCCTCCCAGTGTCCCCAGGAACTTTCCAACGGGGTATGTTTAAGGCAGATGGCTGTTAACAAGGACAAATCTCTGGATCTGTCTCCTCCCACCTTTGGGAGGCGGGTCATTGCATCCCACCGTCCCTCTGCACAGGACAGATTCTCCAGATTACGGCATTTACTCGTCTTTGAAACAGGAAGGCCTTGGTTGGCTCAGACACCCGGCCAGCTGTGAGGTGCATGTCCTCTGACCTCCCAGAGGTGAGCTGTCGGGGTCTCCCCTTCCTCTCTCCCCACTCCTAGGGGACAAGCCGGCTCTGTGAGCATGTGTGCTGTGCCCTCGTATTAATACAAGAGCCTATGTTTAGAAGGGCCGCAGACTTGGTTTAATGCTCTGCTATCTGTCACTGTCTTAAAACTCTTAATAATTTTTGAACAAGTAGGGTGGCATTTTCATTTTGCAGTGGACCCCCAAAATTATGCAGCTGGTACTACCTAGAGAGCAAGCTCAGAAGGCATCCAACGTGGGAGTCTGAGGAAATCTGGGTTCTGGTCCCGGCTCAACCATGGCTGGATGTATGGACTTGGGCGAGTCCTTGTCCTCCTTCTGGAACTGTTTCCCCAAGAGAAAATCAGTTCAGCTAACATTGACTTGGAATACTAAGCAAGTTTAAATCATTTGAATATTAAACATACTGTTAAGAATGACCCAAAAAAACCATGCTCAACCGGGGCCCAAATAAAATGGCGATCATTGAAAGATGAGTTTCAGGGAGGGGACAGAAAAAAAGGAGGGCGTCTGTCCGTGTTCACCCATTTGGCCTCTCTCCAGATCCTGGTGCAAGAGGTTGAGGGGAAGCAGAGCGCCTGTCCTGGGCCTCTGAGTCCCTTCCCTGGAAGCGTGGAAGGCCAGGCAGGGAGAAGCGATGGCTGAGTTGGCCTTGGGCATAGAGGGAGGACAGGCATGGTCCAGTGCCCAGTACCCCTGTTAAAGGCACCCTACTGTGGACTGAGCCTCGGCTGAGAAGATCATTGCTCCGATTCCATCCTTGCTTTTGCTCGGCGTAAGGGCAGGCTCGTGCTTGTGGGCACAGCCAGGGGTCAGCTGCTCACGGGGGGCCCGTCAAGCCGGCCCCTCTTTATCTTCCCAGGTTCTGAAGGACCCGGAGTCTTTCCCAGGGTGAGATCACTTCCACAGACAGTCCCCCCAGACCCAAAGTCTATGAGGTCCTGGTCAGCCTCCATTCTCTGACCCCGTTTTGACGAACACTGTATTCGCCCATGTGCCTGGGAAGATGCCCAGGAGGAAACAGACCCTGCTCCTTGGGTGCTTCAGGTCTCACCCAGAACCCTCCTTTCTTTGCACCTGCTGACACAGGGCTTCTGTGGGTCCCTGAGGGGTTGGCTGGCTTCCCCACCGGCTCCAGAGTGGTGGGCTGGGTAGCTGCGCAACAGAGGGGCTTCCTGGAGCTGGGACTACTTGCTCTGTCCTCCACTTTCCCCTCGGTGGTTAGGACAGGGCTCTACATGGTCAGGGTGGACGGGGTCCTACTGGGTCTTGGGGCTTTCGGGGCTTACTCTCCGGATGCTGCACATGAGCCAGCTGTATTCCACCTTCTCAGAAAAATGAGCCAGGCCAGCCCGTGGGTTCCAGTGAGCACTGGGACCCTGCCCATCTGGCTACCCTTAAGTCTCAGGTCCTAGCACAGTGCCTGGCATAGTAGGTACCTCCTCATATTTATTAAGCAAATGAATGAAGAATTAATAAATTCATTCATTCTTCAATTTCACTGAATGAAAGAACGCATTGAACAATGAATGAAGCAGCACCTGGAAGCTTTCACGTCAGACCCAAGAAGGCCTCCTTCGTTCTTACCCAGGCTGCGGTTTGCTCTTCAGAGTTGGAGCTGATAGTGAATGAATGAAGAGGGGTGGGTGGGCCCCTTGTCCAGAGTCTGGGGAAAGGCTGCACAGTTTCTCCGGGGCCGCTAGGCCACAGCTCATGCTCCCGGAATGCCAGGACGGAGGACACCCTGGGTCATCATCACCAAACTCCTCAGGCTCAGCCAAGGTGACTGAGGCTCAGAAGGGAAGGAACTTGCCTGAGGTAGCCTGAGTCTCTGCCCAGAGCTCTTTCTGTCCTACCAGGGATCCAGCTATTCCAAGCCCAGACACTGAGCTAGGTTCACCCCTGGTCAGGCAGGCCTGGCTTGTGACCTGGGCCCCGGCTGTCCCGAGCAGTGCCAGACTGGCCACCTGCTGGCCAGAATGCTTGGAATTGCCAGGGAGATAGTAGGTTTATGGTTTGTTTGGAATCAGGCAGCCTTGCACAATAGCGAGGCTTGCAAGAAGCCGGGGTAGACCCCTCCTCTCCATCCCTGCTCTGGGGCCAGCGGGCCAGCGGGCACACAAGGTTAAGGCACCAGATCAGTAGGAGAAGCCTGACTGTTTATGGTGGGGATAGCTCCCCAGGCTCTGTTATCAGACCTCACGCAAGGAGGGACGTTAAGTCAGCTGCTCAGGCAGCAGCGGGGATGGTGGCCGGGGCCCCGGCTGGGAGACCAGCCTCTGGCTCCCCCCGCTGCAGCCTTGGAATGAGCTCCAGCCATGCCCACCCCTGCCTGATCTGTTCCAGTGTAGGCTTCCTCACTCTCTTACCACCTCCTAGCCATCGGCATTAGCTCGCCAATTGTTCCCATTCTAAGGGCCGGTTCAGTGCCTTGCCACCGGCACTTAAACAGCAAGGGATCCGGATTTAGGTGTTTCTGGCTTGGAAGTCTTCTCCCTCCCCGCCCCGAGTTGCAGTTGAGTGACTCATGACACTGTCCAGTTCGTGTGGTAGCCTGCCTTTCCGGAGCTCTCTGTAAAGAAAGATGCACGGGACCCACAAAAAAGATCCATCGGGTGGGTCTTGACATTAGCAGACAGTGTCGAGTTGGCAGACCTGACCAGGTCATCCTCTTCTAGCTGAAACCTTCCGTGGCTCTTCATTACCCACAGGACAAGGGCCCAGCTCCCTGCGCTTGACTGTGACCTTGTCCCTGCAGGCCTTTGCGGCCTCAGCCCCGTACTCTCCCTGCTTTGAGGCTCATCATCTAACCCCTAGAGGGTGACTTCTAAACCAGCCTCAGCCGTGCCGTTTCAAGCCACCAGGTGTTTGTTCAGACTGTTCGTTCTGCCAGCACCACTCCAGCCCACCCTTCCTTCTCATAATTTGAGACTCAGATAAAGTGTTACTTCTCCCATGAAGACTTCCTTGCCTTCCACGTGCTCCCCACGTCTGCATCGGGTGCTCCTCCTATGCCCTCTTCATCCCTAGAGAAGAGAGATCTGCTTCTGTGCCCGCCCCCCTGTCTATTCTGTGAACCACACCTCTACCTCTGGATGCCAGGGCCTGATGGGCACTCCATGAATGTTTGCTGAATGAATGAATGAAATGGAGAAACGGCCTGGGGAGGTGAGCCTTGGAAGTTAGGGGAGTGTCCAGGGGGCTGGGAAAGTCCCTGGCCAGCTGAGGAGCCAGGGGAATCCCCAACTTCTCTGGAAACACTGGCCTGAAACCAACAAGGTGAAATTTAACTGGGATAAGGGAAAAAAATCTCCCTGGCAGTATCCAAGAAGACTGTGACCAGGTGGCCTGCAGCCCAGCCCAGGGGAATGGAAGGTCACCTTCCACCCTCCCCGCAGGAGAGTCAGGAACCAGCCAGGGAGGGTGTGGCCTCCAGGAACTCCTGGGACTCTACCCAGCCCTCTCTGCCACTCAGAGCAGCATAATACCTCAGGCTCTGGATCTACAGGCAGGCCAGGCCCGAAGTCCATTTACTCTCAGAGGGAAGAATGGAAACCCTAGCTAGAGAAAATTTATCTAACCTCCCAGAAGAATGTCACATGGCAGTGAGCCACAGAGGGGGCCGTCATCCTGTACAGCCGCTCTGTCTTCAAAAAGGTCCTCAAGATGACTGAGCGCTTCAGCATCAGGGTTTTAAAAAAAGTAAATTGGGGGGGGCGGGTAACATTGGTTGATAACATTATATAATTTGGGGGCATACAACCTTCTAACACAACACCCGTCTAGTCTATTGTGTGCTCACCACCTGAAGTCTAGTCTCTTCCGTCACCATGCATTTGACCCCCTTTACCCTCTGCATCCTACCCTCCCAACCCCTCTTTCCCTCTGGTAACCACCATTCTGTTGTCTGTTTCTGTAAGGTTGTTTGTTTTGTTTGTTCATTTGTGGCTTTTCGTTTTATAGCCCCATATGAGTGAAATCATACAGTTTTTGTCGTTTTCTGTCTGACTTATTTCACTTAGCATGACACTGTTAAAATCCATCCAAGTCGTTGCAAATGACAAACTGTTTTCATGGCTGAGTAAGCAACAGGATTCTTGACCACGGGGCAGGTGGGGGAGAGAAAAATGTCTGCAAAAACATAATCAACATTGTAATTTAAGATTTGTAAAATAAAAAGGCACACCCTGGTGTTTCCATATACCAACTGCAAACAAAGTTCTTGGCTGGGGACTATACAGAGGACAGCGGGACAAAGCACAGGCCACAGTTTAGACAAAGTTGATTTGTGCCGTTTAAGCAGTATTTTTTGGGACAATCGTTTATAGACAGTTGGTAAGTTATTAATAATAATGACTGCCAGGCATTGTCCCCCCTCCTTAGCACTGTACCAAGAGAGCATTTTTATATACTTTCTTTCACTTAGCCTCCTTTAATGGGCTCTTTATGCCTCGCTTTATATTTCTCTGCTCAGCATTAATCTTTTGTGTGTTTGCCTGAATTCTTCTACCTTGCAAAACACATGAAAATGCTTTAGGATGGTTAAACAGCTAAGTTTTACACAATGCTTGCAACAAGTACAATTTTAGCTTACCAGTGGTCAAAAATAAGGGAGAAACTCACTGTTACTTCTTCGAAGGCCTTCTTCGGTCTTCTCTGAAAAGTAACACACACCCTTTTGCCTCAGAGATCCTTGGCACCCACCCTGCTCACTGAACTCACCAGGCAGCAGCATTATGAGTGTTTTTCATTATTCTTTTTGAACCTAATGAGCCTTTTGAAGACAGGTCCCAAAAGTACGGTCTTAACACCACCACGGCAGCAGAATCGTCCGGGGGCTTTATTGAAAGTACAGATTCCTGGGCAGCCCCCAGCCCCTTTCTGCTCCAGAGTCCCAGGGGTGGAGCCCGGGAATCAGCCTTTTCACAAGTTTCCTGGTTGATTTGCCTCTGCACTCAAGTTTGAGAACCTCTGGCCTAAAGCATGGGAGGTATTCAAGAAATGTTTGCAGAGTGAGCTGTCGTCGAATGAGTTTCGAGAGGTGCAGTGTAAACAGAAGTGCCATCTGTGGAGTTGCTCAGTGTTCTTCCTCGCCATGGCATTGGGCAATGTTGTCTCTGCGCCACTCACTGGACTTTGCCTGGGCAGCGTGCTCTGTCACCATGGGGCTTAGGATGGTGTTCCTGGTCGCTTCTCAAGCTAAACGTTCTCTGTGAGTGATGAACCTCCCCACTTTTCTCTGGTAATGCCTGCAGGTAGGTAGCAGAGTGGGCGACCAAGGGATCAGCAAACTCTCTCCCCTTCAAACTGCAAACTGTACTCCCTGGACTTCTAAGACCAGGGTCACCTTCTGTGGCCAAGCCATAGGTTCAGGTTCAGTTTCAGTGAAACACACATACTTACCCCTTGGTGCTCATTAATCCCTAACTCTAGGTACAGACTATTCTATTCCTGGGTACAGTGTCATCCTTGATCCTGTGTACAAACTGATTCCTAATCCTAATTATAGACTAACCCCTAATTCTGGGTATAGTCTGAGCCCTGGTCCTGGGTGCAGACTAATTTCTAATCTTGATTATAGACCGACTCCCTACTTCTGTGTGTATACTTACCCCAGCTCCTGGGTTTACACGGACTCTTAAGCATAGGTATAAACTGAGACCTCATCCTAGGTACAGCCTGACCCTTAATCCTACCTGGCCCAGGTCTAATCTCCCTAACTCGGAAACAGGCTGACTCATAACCCTGGTCAGAATTTAATCCTGAACTCTGACCTCAGTCCCCCTAATACTATCCACAGAGGGACCCACTTCTGCATGAACTACCCAAAACCCTGACCACAGACTGACCCTCTGGGGCTGGTCTAGGAGTACATAGGAGATTTGAAAAGGAATGTCCTGCCAGTGGAGGCCAGAGAGCCACGTCCAAAACAAAGGGATGGGGTCTGACCAGCCAGAGTTTTGACAACTTGTATCTTCCCTACCAGAGCCCCGAGGCACTGGTGGAAACTAAGGGCGCTGGAAACTTGTGACCTTGGCCAGATGCCAGTTCTCCACCTCCCGCTACCCCTGCCTGGTCGCCCCTGCCCTGGATCCCTGTCCAACCTCCACCCCATTCGCTGGCTCATGGAAACAAAGCCAAACATGAAAGGGCAGATGAAAGGCCGAAAGTAGGGCCCAGGAATGTGCAGGTATCATTAGTGGACAGAGGTCTGGCATGCTATGACCCGCTCGCTCTCAACCCCTTCCCAGGGTGGACCCCAGGCCACAGGCCGAGGGGGCAAGTCCAAAGTATGGTACTGGCCAAGGACTGTCTAGATAGGTGACCAGGGCCTGGTTTCTCCCAACCTAACATATGTCGGGGTCGCAGGTGTCCATGAACAGAGCCGAGGGTAAAGGATATGAGGTGGCTGATGTCTGGTCCACAAGACTCAAACGGCCCCTGCTGGTTCCCCACTTTGCAAGCAGGTCTGAAGGCAATTCAGCCTTGGATCTAAAGGAATGGGGGCGGAGACTGTGTCTTATAGTTCCTCTTGCCCCAGCCAACCCGGTTTCGCCTGGGAAGTGTGTGGGCAACTTGGTGTCACAGGCTCGGTCCTTAAGGAATTCCCAGTTTGAGGGGAAAACATAAACCCTGACCTCAGGGAGCTCCGGCTTAGAGGCAGACACAGAGGCCCTGCTCAAGCTAAAAACCAACTGCCTTCCCTCCCGGTAGTGAAGACAGATAGAGCTACTGGCCCATTGAAGGGGACAAGTGAGACAGGTCTGTCCAATGGGCTCCTTGGAGGTGGTCCCCATGTCGTGAGGAAGACCAGCCATCCGTCACATACACACTCATTCACTGGCCCTCATCGAGAGCACCCCAGCCCCAGGGATACTCAGGGCCCCCACGGCTTCCCTTCCTGCTGCCTAGGGCCCAGCCTGCCAGAAGCCTGGGCTCACTCCCCGCTGGGAGTTGAGGGGTCGGGGACAGGAACAAGCCTCCCAGGCATTCCTCCTGCATTCCTGGGGACCATTCCTTCCTTCCTCCCTGCTTCAGCCTGGCCATAAACTATGTCAGGCTTGCAAAATCTGTTGCTCTCCTGCTCGCGGTTCCCGGTGACGGAGGCCTGGGTCCCAGCCAGGAAACCCGTAGTACCCACATAGCCCAGAGGGTTCTGGTTGACTGAGGCGGAGGAAACCAGGTGACCTCTTGGGTACCAACCTCTTGGGGAGCACAGAGGGTGAGGACTGGCCCACTCTACGGAGCACAGCCCCAGAGCCCCACTCCCCAGAGACTGTGCCCAGGGAAAAAAGAAGTGGTTAGGAGGACAGGCCGGCATGTGTTTGGGGGTCCAGCAGTGGGGGCCAAGGGCATTCAGACAGATCATC
>PVJD01007664.1:66991-81469 GCA_004026545.1 Mormoops blainvillei | reverse complement strand
CTATGTTAATTTTTCCACTGACTCATCCTCGGCTTCAACTGCATCACATCTGGAGGTGGGCCACGGAGCAGCTTTGGGTTTTCTTTGCTCCGGGTGACCTGCCCACGCTGCTCAGGACATGCGGACGGCAAGCAGCAAAGAATGTCTAACTCTGAACCCAGGACCGATGCACCGGCCCCTTCCCTAGCCGCCTCCCCTTCCCCGCTGTCCCCTTCCCACAGACGCCTCCTCCATCACCCACGCCCCTGACTCAGCCAGCTCCTGAGGGGTGGAGGGGTCAGGGATGCTCTGCGAGCATGACTGTCGCTGGAGCTGCCCTTCTGTTCCCCCGGGGAGGCCGTGGGACCCTGGCTGGCCTGCCCCGTGCTCCCCAGGACTGAGTTGTGAGCAGAGCATGGAGCTGGCTGGTCTCCTTGGCAGCCCCGGGAGACTCGATCGCTTAGTCACTCAGCAAACACCTGTCGCACTCTTGCTGAGAGCCCCCGGTCGCCCTCCTAAGGCAAGCAGGCCTCTGCTTCCTGTTCTGGCCACCTCCTCGGGCAAACGAGCCTGCTCTGTTTTGACCGGTATTGGACCGCCACGCAAGGACGCTGAAAGTGGATGCGCAGATCAGGGAAGCCTTCCTGGAGCAGGCGGCCGCGAGGAAGCGGCTTAGAACCAACCAGCTTATTGGAACAGCTGGTCAAGTCTCCTAGCTCTGTGGCCTCACTGCTGTCGCCTGTGGCATGGGCATGGCTTGGACTTAGCCAAGGTCCTCCCTGCTCTGAGGTTGTGGCTTTGACCCTGACTTTCGGCAGGTGAGAGGGCAGAGGGCCAGTGGAGGGCAGTGCGGCCGAGGCACCCTGGAAGGGCCAGCGGAGGCGTTGGTGTCAGGAGCCGGCCACCCTGAGCGAGCTGGGCTGGGCCGGAGCCAGAGGGGAAGCAGAGTACGCGGGTCACCCTGCTGCTGCGACAGTGGAGGAAGGATGCCCCCGAGTGATGATGTCAGGCGGACAACCTGCCTGCTGCGGCCGTTTGCAGCCAGTTGCCTGGGGACACAGGTGGCCAGGCGTCTGGCCCATTCAGCACCCGAAAGGGGTCTTTCTAAAACCATAGGTTAGATTGAGTGCTGTTGCAGGGCCATCTAGGGGGATCTTAACAGTGGACCTCAGTTAGTGGCATGTGAGCCAACCCAGCAGGGACAGAAGTGGCCCTTCGACCGTGCAGCCACGAAAGCTTCCATGGGGCACCGGGCTGGTGACACGGTGGGGGGAGGTGGTTGTCTTATTTCTTGCTCAAGGCTGGATCCTGGGTCAGCAGCACACAGGGCCGGTGTTTGTGCCATCGACATAGTCCTGGGGACCTCGTGCGGGACGGCCATGTGCCGACATGTGGGCAGCAACCCTGCGCCCTATGCGTTTATTGCAGAGGCTCGAGACTGAGGGCCGGCTTGGTCCTCGTCCGCCGCCCCTGCCGCTCTAGTAAATGCTCGTGTTATTCCCCTCAGATCCGCGCAGTTCAGACATCCCCACGCCTGGGAAGCCTCCCAGAGCCCCCGGGCGAAGCCAGTTGCTGCCTCCTCTACTGTGAGAAGCTCCAGAAATGGCCACAGCGTTGCCCCCCGCTTGCATCCCTGCCCCTTTGTAATGCGACCTTGCAGCTCCTCCTGTCAAGAGGCCAGGGCCATTTGTCCACCCCTTGACTCTGGCCTTGGCTCTGTGGTCTGCTTTGGGCAAAGGGACAGTAGCAAATGAGGCTTGAAAAGTGCATGAACATTGGGACGTGTCCTTCCTTGCAGCTCTTGGGAACCCAAGGACTGCCACCATGTGAATGACACATGGCTCTGGTGCTCCATGACCCCTGAGGACAGCCAGTCGGATGCTGCTGGTGAGAGGCCAGCTAGCACCACGTGGGCCAGAGAGGAACTGTCCTGGCTGAGCCCTGCTCGAATGGCTGACCCACACCGTTCTGGACAAGTAAATGATTGTCGTTTGGAGCAACTGAGTTGTGGGATGTTGTTACGCAGCAGTAGCTAACTGATACACAGCACCTCTTCCCCGCATTACTGCTTGGACAGCCCTCGTGGTAGCAACGCTGCCCTCTCTGGGGGGCGTGGGAGAGAACAAACTTCAGAGTCAGAAAGCCGTGGATTTGGACTCTGTTCTGATGAGTCCCGGCCCCTGGCCTGGATGTGCCATTTCGTGCCTCTGAGGCTCAGATGGAAAGTGAGGATTAAAAGAGTCAGGTCTCAGCTCTTTGTGTTATCGCGATGATTGAACACCTCTGAGGAGTGTACCATGTTAGCACGTGGGCCGCACTCAGTAAGCAGAGGCTGGCGTCCTTCTAGCTGGGGCTGAGAACGCCCCCTGCCTGCGGCCCCCGCACTGCTGTGGGATCCGTGTGCTGGGCCGGGGCGGGGGGTGCTGCTCTCCTGTTGTTTCCGGGAATATTTTTATTCATTGTTCAACTTGGCATTTATTGTTGATGTTCCAAGAACAGTCAAGCAAGATAAATGTCCCGTGTGCGGGGCCCATGGGCAGCTTGCCTCTTCCTGCTGTAAATTCAATTCTACGCTGGGGCTGTGGGGCGGGGCTGGCGGGGGCTGGCTGTGCCAGGGAAGCCGCAAGCTGTTTCAGGGAGATAAAGCCCTTCGGCCAGATGTGATCGCAGGGCCCTGGGAGCCCTGGGCGCTGGCGCTGCCTGCCCACGGGTGGCTGTGCCAGCCTGTGTGTCAACACATGACCTGGGACCCCTGAGGCAGTCTGTGCCACATGGCTGAGGTTAAACGCCCCACCCTCGTGGCTGTTATTATTGCTTTTGCGCCATTATCCCTGGCCTCAGTTTCCCTTCCTGTCACATGGGGTGACACTCAACTGCGTGTACTGGGTGGCTGCCCCATGAGTGTGGCCTTGCCCTTGTCTCTGGTCGGTTCCGCCCCCTCCGCTGCGGGCTGGGCGATGCCGGCCGTATGATGTCATGGGTGCCTCTTGCTTCCCGGGCGCTCGGCTGGGACCACGGCGGTGCTGGCCCACCATTGTCCTTCTAGGGACAAGGGACCCACACTGTAGTCTAGTGATGAATTCATTCTCCAACTGAGGAAACTGAGGCTCAGAGTGGTGAGTGACCAGTCCCAGTTAACTCCTGGGTGGTGGGACGCACATTGGTACCAGCCTGAAAGACTCTGGGGCCTTTATGGGCCCTGCTCTATTTCCATCAACGGGAGCGTTTCCCGTCCCTGTGGGACCCGACGTCGCCCTGAGCACGTACCGGTCTCTGAAAAAGATGAAGTAGTCGTGGTTGCAGCTGGGCCTTGAAGGGTGGGAGAGGGGCGTGTGTGAGCCTGCAGGCCTCAGTCTGGGGTCCCGTTCCTGCTCTCTCCCAGCTCCTTTCGTCGCTCTCGTCCGTCCCACACCAGGGATAAACCCTCTGGGCCTGACGACAGGGTCCCCGCGAGGAGGCGGTAACCCGCTCGCATGCCGCCAGAGCCAGGAGGCTCACCACCTCGCGGACAGCCCACGGTCTTCGCACGTCGCTGGTCTGTGGACAGGCCTTTCCTTAGACTGAGCTAGGCCACGCTCCTCTCCCCGCTCCTGGCTCTGCCCACGGGAGTCCCCAACTGGCGAGCCTGTCCCGGGCCCCCCTCTGGGGAGCCTCCCAGTCTCCCATTGTCATCCCGGTCACCCTCCTTCCTCCAGGCCTGACTGGAGGAAGACCCAGCCCTGCCCTCAAGGAGGCCCCTGATTTCATCAGAACCTTCCTTCACCAACCCACTACTCAGGTCTGGACTAGCAGTGCAGAAGACGCACTGGTACATACACAGCACACACCACACAGCAACACAAGGCACACACAGTGCACACAGACACGGACATGCACAGGCGCACGTGCCCCTCTGTGTGGAATGCAGCTGGTGGCCCTGGAGATCTGGGAGGGAGCCCTGACTGTCTCAGGGGTGCCAGCCTCGTGCGCCACCTCCCGGCCTTTTCAATGAGGTTTTGGCGGGAGGGGTCCCTGCAGCTGCCCCTGGTCTTTCTCTGTACCCCAGCTTAGACGTTGCCCTGCGAGGAGGCCACCACCTGTACCAACTGACTCTCACTTGCTGCCGAGCTCTCCTGGGGACAGGAGAGGCCTCCTGCAACCTCCGAGGCGGCTTTCCCAGGCCTCCCCGTCAGCGCCGCCGGCCCCCGGGCCCTCGCCAAGCCGGGCTGGTGCGGGCTGGCGGCTGGCGTGTTTATTTGCCTGGCGGCGGGGGCGGGCAGCAGGCACAGCGGTAATTGGCACATTTTGTAAGCAATCATCTCCTGGCACCTTCTGCCGCAGCATGTGGGCCTCCCGATCACGTTAATCATGGCCCGTGGCTGGACCCCCTGGCCCGACAGACTCATTTCTCTCCCCCGGAAGGTTGGAGCTGTTCCGGCCCCTAATGGCCTTATCCGTTATTCCTGCGCACACGGCTCTCTTCCGGCACAAGGATGGGCGGGTGAGCGAGAGGGCCTCTGGCCAGGCCCGGGCAGGGTCCCGGGCCGGGACCTCATCTCGGTCGACCCTCTGGAGAGCGCTGAGTCTATTTCACCAGCTGAGCCGCAAGCTGGAGAGGCTGAGACCCCACGGAAGGCGACTTGTCATGAGAAAGGTGGGACCGATCAAGGCCCCTGGGTATAGCCGCTGGCGGCCAGTCCGGGGGGCCCAGCCACTGCAAAATGAAAACCGACGCCCATTGTTGCAACACCACTGATGATTTCAAGAGGGCGATACCAAGTGTCACACCAAGTGGTGGGCCCTCTGACTCGGAGCCCCGTGGGACTGCCTGGGCCACACACACGCACGAAGCTGCGCTGTCCCTGGCATTCACACATGCTATGGGCACACACATGTGCACACTCACATGTGTGCACATGTGCAGATACGTGCACAGGGCATTGGGAGTGCTGTGCGGGTCACAGGGTGGCCCAGACTCAGGCTTCGCTTACTCAGGGTCACGGGCAAAGCCCTCCCTGCCTGGGCTGCCTAGCCTGCACGAAGGACCCGGGACAGAGCGCAGCTCCCAGGCTAGGCCCCGGGGGGCTACTCCAGGGAAGCAGGTCTGGGTCACCGTTAATGTCCCCAGCGGCTGCAGTGATGCCATGTGTGGGTAGAAGGGCAGCAAATCGCTCTGTACCTGATTCACGAGCAGCCCTAAAATGCACCGGTGTGATTAATTCCTGCGTTGGCTTTGCCACGCGCTCATCCGCCGCCCACGGCACCCGCTGGGTGCCTCATCTTCGCAGGGCGCTGGCTCTGCCTGCCCAGGGCCCCAGCCAGGTCTCTCAGACTGCTCCGCGCTGAGCACCCTGCCCCCTCCTCCCCACACTCACCCATCCACCTGCCCCTCCACTCAAGCACCTTTCATTCACCTCTCGCTCCTTCCCTCCCTTCTGCCCCTCCATCACCCATCTGTCAGTCCTTTTATCTGTCCATCCGTCCGACTTATTAACCTACAAATAAAAGACCTTTCAGAGTGAGAGGCAACAAGCATTTATTCGAGATCAAAAAGAATAGCTGTTTAGGAAGCGCTGATTCGGGCAGAAGCCCAAACAGTGTTCTGATGAGGAGACAAAGGTGAGGGGTGTTTGTGAGACGGCAAGGGGGCAGTGACGTCCACAGAAGGACGACACCGCTGCTGGTGCCGATGAGGCAGCACGGCGATGTGACTTCCACACACGTGTTTACCTTCTGGCCCGGCAGCCGTCAGTCCGTGGTCATGGTCTCTGCGTCCTTGCCCTTGCAAGCCGTTCTCCGGTGTGCAGTGCGGCCCTAGACCCCATCTGATGGCCGCTTTGCCCTGTTCTAACACCCGGGGCTTCAGGCGTAAGCGGTCAGGGTGGCTCCTCTGGGCAGCAGCTCCAGCTCCGTGTCCAGGTGGCTCCGCCTATATCACTATGGCCACCGTGGCCATATGACTACCGCAAACTAAACGTCTGCTTACCCTCTGTCCATCCAGCCGACAGCTCGCCTGCCCACTCGTTCCCCAGTACACCCACCCTTCTGCCCCGCCGGCAAACTTTCGTCCCTCCGGCAGGGATCTCAGGTTCCTGCTGCGCCTGGGCCTCCCCGAGCGAACAGTCCACATAGTCATGTTCTCTTCGGCTCCGGCTGCCAGAGGGGGCCGGGGGGCCGCTGAGCGGCCAGGCCCCAGACCTGGCTGGTCACTGGTGTGCTGAGAACATGGACCAGGGTGCCTGGGTTCAATACCTGGCTCTCCCATCACCACTGTGTGACCTCAGGCAAATGACTTAACCTCTCTGAAACCCAGTTTCCCCACCTGTAAATTGGGGAGGGTCTACACTTATTGTGAATTTGCAATCCATTCTCAAACAGAAGGTGCTTCACGGATGATAGGCTCTTGGCGTTTCGTCTTGCGGGTGAAGCAAGATCTGGGGCCCTGTCCCCAAGCCTGCTGTGTCCTGGTCACCAAGGCCAGGCCTGGCCGTTGTGTGACCCCTACTCTTGAATGCCGAGGACAGCCTCCCCTTTGGGGCTTTGCGTGTGGCCCTGAAGAGGCAGGCTTTCTAAGATCATGGCATGAGGCTCAAAGGGATACTGATTTGTCACAGACACGCAGGCTGGGGGCCCGCAGATGGGCGCGGCACGTGCCCCTGGAGAGAGGAGTGAAAGATGTCTTCTGACCCCTTAAAGAGGGCCAGGCTTCAGCGTGTGAAGTTCAGGGACTCTGGGCAGAGCTGGGGAGAAGCTGGCCACCTCGGGCCTACTCGGAAAGAGGGATCCCGTCAGTCAGGCCCCACAGACAGCGTGCCGGCCGTCCATCAGCACCACGGACAGCGCGCCATTTGCCAATCAGCACCACCGGCAGCTGCACCGCCTGTCAATCAGCGCCACGGGCAGCGCGCCGAGAAGCGGAAGTGTGCTGGGGGCTGGAGCCCCGTAGCTTCAGAAAGGAGACTAGGTGGCGGAAGCAGCTGGGGCAGGGCGGGGTGCGTGGGCAGCTTTCGGGGCTTGTCGCAGGTGTGGAAGTGCCGGGTGGCCAACTTCCTGCCAGAAAGCGGCTGGGAGGGACGTAACACGCTGCAGCCCATCCAGGGCCCCCGCGCACAGCTATGCTGGAGTGAGGGACCAGCATCCAGGGCTAAGGGAGGAAGGTGGTGGGCACCCTGGCACAGGCGCCTGGATGGGCAGCGTGTGTGTTCAGACAGCGGAGAGGGAATTCCCTGGCCCCGCATGGCTCCCCTGGGCCGCTGCGTGCCGACGGCTCCCGCGGCATCTCAGGCTCTCTGCTTGCTGTTCTGGAAGCCATGGGACGCTGGCCTGTACGGGGCAGCCAGGAGGACAGGGGCACCCCTGCCCCAGAGCTGGCCTTCACCTGTGGGGCAGGAGCGGCTGACCACTGCCTAGGCTCCCAACTCCAGGGGGCCACTCCTGGACCCTGGTCACGCTCTGCTCAGGGCCAAGGGCTCTCCTCGATGTCTTCCAGGAACACTGCCAGTCGGATGTGTGCTGTGACCTCCTGGTGCTGTGACCTGGGCACATGGAGCCCCTGAACCACGGTGTCCTTGTCTAGGAATGAGATGGCACCTGGGGAAATGCCTGGCCTGCCGCTGTCAAAGTGCTCAGGAGCTGTTAGAGGAGGCGGTCTGAGGAGGAGGTGCCAGGGAGAGTGCAGCCCTGGGGAGGGGCCCGGGGCCCCCCCGACCACAGCCCGCTGCCCTGGCAGCCTGGCTGGAGGAGTGGGTCTTGGGGGCCGGCAGGCCGGCCTGCGTGGATGGCTGCTGGGCCGAAGGGGGGGCGGGGCCCGTGGGAAGATGGAGAGAAATACGACCGTCCTCGCAAGGACAGTGTGGCTGTGGCGGGGACACCAAAGCTGAGGGACTGCCTGCATCCTCATAAACCAGGGGCTGTAATTCTGTCCCCGCGGGGCAGGGCTCGTGGACTGTGTGTTCTCTGAGCCGCCTCCGGGAGGGACAGTTCCTCCCGGGAGACCCTGGAAGCCCGGCTGAGGTTGAGCGGGTCATGTCCCAGGGTTGCGGGGTCAAAGAGAGAGCAGGACCCTGAAGGGGGCAGTCTGGGAAGCCAGGGGAATTGGCTAGAAGGCTGATGTGGGGAGGGGCCGGTGGGGATGGGCAAGGGAGGGTACAGAGGACCTGCGCGGTGCTGCCGGGGCTGGGACCAGCCTGAGAGGGGACAGCACAGTCTGCTCCTGGCTGCCTGGCCTCGGGCCAGTCTCTGCCTGACGAAGGGGCCAGGTGCTCCCTGCCCACCGATGAGCTCCGGGTGGGACCGGGGGAGGGAAAACTCTTCCTCTTCCTCCTGCCACCCTTTCCCCCGGGGTCACCTCCCGTGGGCTCTGACAGCACAGCTCGGTGCCTGAGGCAGGGTTTTGGGGGCACACTGTCCAACGCCAGATCAGGGCTGGGGGTCCTCCTGGATTAGCTTCACGGGGCTTCTCAAGGTCAGATGCATTCTGTGCTTTGCCCCTGCCTGTCTCCAGGAGAGCAGACCACAGGCAGCATTTCCCAAGATCTGTTTGACCTAGAATCTTCTTCAGTACCATCTCCTGGGGCTTGTGCTTATGAGGCAGATGTGTAGGGCCCGCTGCCGGCGGAAGGCGGGGCTGTTCCCCCAACCTCTGATGAAGCTGCGGCCCCGAGGGATGGTCTGCTTCCCTGTCCTGCCCTGGTGGCCATGTCGCTGCCACCTTGGGACCAGGAGACCCATGGAAAGAAATAGTACAGGTGTGAGCTCGGTCCAGGCTGAGGGAGACCTCGATCAGGGCTGAGCCAGCGGAACCGTCCGGGCTGAACAAAGGCCAGGAGTGGAGGGCTTCCGGGGGCCCGAGGGACGTGGAGGTGCCCCAGCTGGAGTGGGCTGGCCTGGGGCCTGCTGGCCAGGCAGGATGGGGAGCGGTGACCCGGTGTCCAGGAGAGAAGCCCCTCCCCAGGATCCAGGGGCTGACCGGTGCGTGGTTTCTGGGCCAGGACTCCCAGAAGGAGTGGGGTTCACCTGAGGCAGGGGTGAGGCCTGTTGGAGTCCCCCAATACCTTAGAGTCCATTTTGACGGAAGCCTAGGACAGTGGAGGGCAGAGCTGGACCGCAGCCCAGCTCCGTGGACGTATGAACCCACGGGCCGGGCCCGGCCCCTCGGCTCCCAGCTCTCACGGACCACAGTCTGCGACTCCCCGAAACCGCCCCATCCTGTCCGTGCGTTTATAGTGGGGACTGAAACCGCTTAAGCGGGGTGGGTCGTGTCCCATGAGGAAGCTGGGGCAGAGACGTTCTGACGTCCCCTTTTCACACCTGCCACATCCTGGTGCCCACCTGTGGTCAGGCACAGCCCTTCTCTTCTCTAAAGGGGAACTCAGCTCACTGGGTGACAAGGGTCATTGGAAATGGAGGACCCAGGAAGACCTTAGCACCTTCCCAGCGACGGTCGGCGGACCCTCTCCAATCCCCTGGGAGACAATGGCCTGCTCTGACCGTGGGCGTGCCAGCCTCTTCCCCCTGCTCGCGGGGACCCTAGGAGCGTGACGCCAGGCCCCTGTGCCGAGGTCTGCACAGGGCCCAGAGGGAAGCTGGAGCGTGTGGGGTGGGGCAGGCAGAGGGAGCGGAACCAGTGGCGTGGCTGTTACGGAGCTGGTACTGGTCATAAACTTTAACCAATTTAAAACTCATTTTTCTGGGTATTAAACTTCACTGCCTGTTTGATTCCTGTGGTCCCAGGTGTGGGAGCAGGTGTCCCTGAGCACACCCTCAGGCCTGCCTGGAACGAGGCTGGTCAGGGTGCCCAAGGGTGCCAAGGTCTCGCACAGGGGTGCTGGGGGGCCGGCGTGAGCCATGCTTGGGCCTGAAGCCACGGATGGGGGAGCTGGCTCTGGGGACCCCACTGGCCCACGCGGCCTTGAGCAAGGCTGCTGGTGGTTGGGTCCCGGGAGCTCCGGGTAGGGCCTCCAGGAGGCCGAGTGGGCAGAGCCAGCAGCCCTGGGGCGGGGGCATGTGCCCCGGTGTCAGCCCCTCAGTGACTCTGCCCCCCTCAGCAGGAGCTGGGGGTGGCGTCTCTTCCCACTTACGGATGGGAAAACTGAGGCTCTGAGCCACTACAAGGTCGTCGTAGTTCCTGTAGTCATAAGCAGCAGGTTCAGGGTGCCCCGTGGGCCCGCAGACAGACATACTGTGGATCGTCCATGTCGGGGTCCCCTCCTGCCCCGCAGCCTGCTGGAGGGCGGTGGCCCCGTGTCTGGGAGCTCCTTTCAGAAAGATAAAAAGTCGCACGGCAGTTTTCGTCCCCGCTGTGGGCACTGGGGACTCAGGGCCAGGCCCCCCAGGCTCTCCGTGCCCAGGGCGGGCTTCGTAAACCTGGGGGAGGGGCTGCAGTTCCCAAGGGCCACCTGTCCTCTCCGAGCCTGGCGGTCCCCAGCCCAGCTCTGCCCTGGCGCATTCCGGAGCCTGGGCTTCCTCACAAACCGAGCCCAGCAGTCGAGGGTGAGCCCAGGGCAGCCCCGGGGGCTGGGCTCCCCGTGGTGGGGACGGGGCCTCGCCCGGCTGCTGGGCACGGGCCGGGCTCCAGGAGGCAGCCACCGGGTGCCGCACAGGCTTCAGCCCCCACGCATTCACCCAGCGACATTTGTTAGGCACCTCCTGTGTGCTGGGCCTGGTGACGGGGGTGCGAGCGGGGGCATGCCTGTGTTGCAGGGAGATGGGACTCCCAGTGGGCAGTCACCGTCTTGAGCAGGATGCCCTGTGGTGGAGGAAGCCCAGGGCCTCCTGGGATCCCAGGGAGGATCCCGGAGGCTGGTGCTAAGGGGTGAGGAGGAGTTTGCCAGGGAGAGAAAGGGAGGGGTGTTCAGAACACAGTGACCAGCCTCCGCCATGGCACAGAGGCACCAGCCGGCCCTGTGGTGCTTCAGATACGCCCAGAGTGGGAGCCAGAAGAGGAGCGGTCGTGTTGAGAGCGTCTAGAGGGACCAGAGGTCATCCATCAGAACTGGGTGGCATCAGGGAGGCTTCCCGGAGTAGGTGACTGGGATGCGAGGCCCTGAAGGGTGGGGAGGGTTAGGAGTGGCACTGCAGCTGACGGACTGCGTAAACCCACCCTGGTGGGCCTGGGTCAGAGGCACCTGGGGCCTGTCGGTTTTCTGCTGGACTCACAGACGTCCTGCCCCTGGGGACAGACAGCAAGAGCCTATTGTCCCTGAGATGGGCGTGGGGTCTAGCGACCACACCTGGTTCTATCTGCAGATATCGATTGAATAACAGTTGTTACCAACACAGCTACACGCTTCCAGGGCGCCCGCCATGCCCGAGGCCCAGGAAACCCACTTTCCCCACTTATCTCTGGTCCCTGTTAGCTCCACAAATAAAGAAAAGGCTCAACACGATCAGGTGACCTGCTGAAGGGGCCAGTGCCACTGAGCAGTGGCGTCTGAACTTGAACCCAGCTTTCTGGTAGCAAATGCCACACTGCTTCTGGAGGAGGCGCTGCAGACCCTTGTGCTGGGGTGGCCCTTTCACGATGAGCTCTCGTCTCCAGCCTCGGTTTCCCCATCTGCCAAGGGAGGGGCCGGCATGGCTGCTCTGTGGGCTCCCTGCCAGCACCCATCTGCCCCTCATACCCCAGGCGGTCCTCCCTGCCTATGCCCACCGGCCGCAGCCGGTCCCTGCCTTGCCGGTCACTGTCCTTTCCCTCCCAGCCCCCAGCCTGGCTGCCTGCCGAGGGCCACACTCCCCTCCGAGAACAGTCATTTTGGTCTCCCTCCAGGAACCAGCCCGGGGGTGAGAAGAAGGCTCCGCTCTCGCTTCCAAAATCCCTGACACACTCGCCTGGAGTTGTGGGTGGCAGATGGAAGCTGACAAGTTGAATAAATTAGGGCACGATTACTTTTAAGCAGACGTCACATTAAACAGCTTGAGGCCCCTTTTGGAAGGCACGCCAGGCCGCGTGTGTGGGGGAGGAGGTGGCGTCTCCACGGCACATGGACGGTTCTGGGGCGCCAGACTCTGTGCAAACCCCGCCTGGCTGCAGGGGTCTCGGCCTTTTCCCCGCCCGGAAGGTTGGGGAGCCAGGGACCCCAGGCGAGGCAGTGGGATGCAGGGAACAGGCAAACGGGAACATAGTGCCATGGCACGCGGACGGCTTAGTGGCCTGGGACCGCCGGAGCGCGGGCCGCGGCCCAAGGGAGCTGTGTCATGACCGGGCGGGAGGCCCGGGCTGTGGGCTGCAACCTGGGTCCCCGCCGGGAACCAGGAAGACGGGACTGGGCACTGCTGGGCAGCGGTGAGGACAATGCTACTCTGTGGCCTGGCAGCCAAGTGCCGGTGCCTGGGGTGGGTGTGGGCTGAAGCATCGCCACTCCTCGGAAGCCTACCGTGCGTCCAGCGTCTCCCTGGACACTTGTCATCAGCACGTTGAAAGTTCCCACATCTCCGAAAAGCAGCTCTCATTAAGGTCACCCAGAGGGTGTCCAGACCCAGGCCCATCTGGCTCTGCACTGGAGCTCTTTCTGCCGCCTGGTCCTGGAGACCCGGCCAAGGCTGGCAGTGGGTGTGGCTTTGGACAGGCTGGGTTTTAGGGGCCTGCAGGGCCTCTGGGGGCTGGATACCTTGGTTTGGACCCCAGCAGAGAGGGCTGGGCTAGGGACAAGAATTCCGTGGATGGGGCCGGATCAGACACTTGCCCCTGGCCCCAAAGAGAGGGGCCACACCTCCTGTCTCATCAGCCCCTGAGTCGGCCCATTCCGAAGATGGGCAAACGGAGGTGCCCGGTCTCTGGCCCGCTCAGGCGGCCGCCCCTCGCGGGGCTCTGGCTTTGTTCTCGTCTGTTCAGTGGCTCCGGAGACGGCTCATGGCTTTGTAAGAATCATGATGAATTGGTTGAGAGTCTCACAAATTATTTGAACTCAATTACCAGGAAGGAGAAGAAATGAGTCAGAGCTTTCTGAGCGAAATGGCAGGACGCTGTGCCGGGAGGTGTTGGCGGCTCTTCTCTCCCCACTTCCCGGGGCCCGGGGGGCGGCTCCAGCTGGGAAGGTGGGAGTGATGAGGCTGCGGGCCAGGAGGGGCCGCAGGAAGGGCTGAGTCAGGCTTCGGGTCCCTCGAGTGGACAGGAACAAACAGGGGAGTGGGAAGGTCTTGTCAGCCCCAATTTTTCTCCAGTTTTGCAGAAATTTCTGCCTGTATGAAGGCCCTGTGAATGCGCCCTGGGAAGGGGCCCTGCCAGCATGGAGGTGCCTTGAGACCTAGGCTCGGGGCCCTTGCTGCCCCCACGACCTACTGCCGAAGGAGGTCAAGGCCAGTGCAGCTTCCCGAGGTAGGGAACTACACTTGGTTTCATGAAGGCTTTACGCGGCAGTGAGCGGATTCTCTTCGTTGACCTGAGAGACCCCGCAGCCGTGACTGCGCGTCAGGATGATGGCAGCATGGAGCACCATGTGTTGGATGTGTTGGAAGGCCCCCCTGCCCGTAATTACATGGATACGGGAGAACCGCTCTGCCACATATTTATCTGCATAGTACTGAGGCATGGTAGGTACTCAGCTCACCTTTGTTGAAGGGACAGCCCAAGCCTCACCTCCGCCAGGAAGCCCTCCCTGGTCATTCCCTCTGGCACAGAGTGGTTCAGAGCCCAGACCTCAGAGCCAGACAGCGTGGTCCAACTCCTGCCTCGCCCTTCCCCAGCCTTTCTGGGCCTTCATTTCCGTCCCTGTAAAATGGGAATAAAGCAGCGACCCCTGCTTGGCCGCGTGCAACCCCCTGGGAGGCCGGGAAGTTACTGTTGGACGAGACCGAATGCAGTCCGCCGCAGGCCGGCCGCTCCTCCGCGATCCCCAGACGCCGGCCCATGACTTCCTTCGCGCCTCCTCATCCAGGGCGTTGGGCCAGCGATCCCCGCGGTCCTCTCTGGCCCCACCTGCTCTGGGCCTGTCCGAGGCTCTGTGACTCAACGCTGTGACTGTACTTAAGTGTGAGGTTCTATTCTGGGTGTCTAGGGCTCTGTTTGATTACACGACTCATCTCTGTGATCCGTTCTTTTGTTCTATGATCAGGGCGTGCTATTCGCTCATTATCGTCCAGGAGTTGATGACTATCTGGGTCCTGTGGAGAAGTGTCTGGAAGCTGGGCTGCAGGGGGCAGAGGGGTCGGGTGGCGGGGGACCGGCAGCCACCATAGACGAATCTGTGGGCCGCACCCGTCGAGCAGGCCAGGGCTCCTCATCAGGCACAGCCTCTGGGGCTGCGAAGAGGTCCAGCCACCGTGGCCGCCTGGGGGCGGGCGGGAACCTGGGCCAGGGGCCAGACAAAGCGTCTCCGGTGGGAGTCGGAGGGGGGCGGGGTCTACACCCCTATGTGGCACATGTCTGTGGGGGCTGAAGAGTGGTGTCCCGAGCCTCCTCCTCTGTCACCTCCCGGAGTCACCCCCTGCCCACGGGGCTGGGAGCTGGCAGGCCCCCCCCCCCCCCCCCCCCCCCCCCCGGGAGAGTTAAAGCCTCAGGCACGTTGGCTGACTAGGGTGGAG